>APFE030435184.1:13064-28396 GCA_000404065.3 Pinus taeda | reverse complement strand
AAAGAGTAGTACAATTCTATAATATAAAAGTTATGTTATTGAAAATAATAAAACAGGTTGGCAAGCTTTTATGTATCTAAATAATCAGAAATTTAATACCCTCACTAATTAAAAATATTTAATTTTCTTACAAAATCTCAATGTTAATAATGCATATCTTATTTTGTGGACTATACTCGTTTTTATGTTAGTTGTCTATGATGGGTGATCAATGAATTGCAGTTGTGTTAGTGCTTTACCGAAACATGTCATGTGAAGGAATGTTAGGGAAACCTATCACCGACCTATGGACCTAAGCCATGTGAGGGAAGCACAGACTTCAATAAACAAATCATAGCTAACCTTAATATTTCTTCGATTCTCTTATTCATTCCTATAAAATTTAATAAGACATTATAATTAAACCTATAAAATTTGATAAGACATTATAATTAAACCTTTTAACACTTTATTATTACTAGTACATTGGCCTTGTATTGGATATTATTAAATATTAAGGAATTTATTATGCCCTTAAGCAGATTTTTTTATTGAAGACAATTCCAGCCATGTCTGGCTAGGAAAAATGATTAAAAAGTTAGTTCCAGTTATTAATTTATTGGCCATGGGAAATTATGAAAAAGTTAGCCCTATCTAATATCTTTATTAATGCATGGACCAGAAATATACGAATGATATTAAGGTATAGAACAAAAGCCTATGTGAAATATGGCATTGCATTGCCATGGGTGAGAATTATTTATATTAAAATGGTCTTTAATTTGTTATGTGTTGCGTATTTGTGCTTCAAACTGCTGTTATACTTAACAATTTTAAGACAAATTAGGTTTTATGAAATTTTATAATTATTAAAATTCATTAATATAAAATTAAATTAAAATATAAATTTATGATTATAATTATATGCTAATATTTTAAAATAAAGTAATATAAGTTTAAAAGTTTTGCTGGATGTATATCACAAATATGAGGATTTTAAAGTGTTTCCTATATATTCATAAAATATGATGATAATAATATATTTAAAAAGTCTAAGTTAGCATATATATTAAATTTGATATATGAGAATCTTTATGTATTTACAAATATATGGTAATAATATAATTTGAAAGTCCAAGTGTTAGTTATATATTAATTTGAGTATAACAAAATATTTATATATATATATCTATTTATAAAATATATATTTGTATAATAAATGAAGTTTTCACAGACTATGATTTTTAAGTATAAATGTAATTATTAAAGGAAATTGTTGTTTCATATGTAATATTCAAAGTCCTGAAAAAATCTTGAATATTTAGTAAATATTAAATTGAGTTTATAATTTTTGTTTAGTTTGTTAGTAAATTGTGGGACTAATCTTTAACTAAAAAATCATGATTTATGGGATTTTAAGTTGTCAAATCATTTGAGAATCGCACGTAACCCAAACCACACCAACCTTTAATGTTGTTGGATATTTTGTACCCACTGAGTTTTAAAGCAGTGACCTTCACACAATGAGTGTCTTAAGAGAGCACCCTATTACCAATTGTTCTTCATGGCATGGGTCAAATTATGCTTGCAATTTAATTCTAATTAAATAAAATGTATATGTAAACACACCTCATATAAAAATTCTCTCTCTCTCTCTAGATTTTTACACCTAAAAAGATGGGGTGCACTCTAAAGCTCAAGGTGAGACACATCCATTTGTATGTCATGTCACATCATGTTATTAACATTTACATTTTGTCTCCATATAACAAATTAATTTTGATGTCATACTGCATTCACATTTGGTTTACATACTATATAAAACCTATAAATATGTTTTGAACATTGGATAAATTGTGTTTTCCTTGATTAAGATGATTAGTGTAATGTTTATTTTTGAAGTCACACAACTATGTAGAAATTGGAACAATCTTGCATGAATATTGAAAAAGTCAAACTTGTTCTTAGAAATTGTGCAACCCATAACACAATGAAAATTGATGAAGTGGTCCTATCCCCTAGAATAAAGATTTTAAGGTTTTCTAGAAGATGGATAATCTATTCACCAAAATTCCTAGAGAGACTTAATCCACTAAAAAAAATCTCTCCTTAACTAATTTGAGACCTTCAAACCATTATACAAATGTTTTGTAAATTCTTCTTAATTAGATTAATCATTGTGCCATATTCTTCTAAATTTCTCACTTTCATGTTCAATGATGGAGAAGACATTTGAAGGAAGAAATAGAAATCCTAGCAGGAGAAAACTTGGAAGAGAAAAGGTTTGCACCTACCTCATCATATACATGGTAATTTATCACGCAATTTTTTTTCAAATTAAGGTTTATTTTGATTATTAATATAAACAAATTGTACAAGCCTTAACACAAAAAGGTAGGTCACATGCGCAACCTCTACAAAGAAAACTCAAAAAACAACTCCATGTGTTATTTTCACTGAAAGACCCACAAACTGTAAGTAAAAATGTCAAGAGGATTTCCTTAATCCAAAACAAACAAAGCCAAATTGACATGAAAATAATTGAGCATCAAAACAACATGTAGGTAAATGTGCTCGAGTAGATAAAGAAACAATCATGTGATTTATTGGAGGAGTTTGGTCATAACGATTCAAGTGTTAATCCCTTCACAAGCTCAAGGATCAACATCAATAGGTTGGACAAAATCTTGACTATCCCTTGCAAATTTTGTAGCCTTGGGCCCCTAAAAAATGGCTAAGGCTAAAGTTGGAAAGTTATTTTCTTGTTGTCATGGCATTAGCAACTAGCTCTTCCCCACACTCTCAAATATGTCTTCCAACTTAGTGGGTGGGCCTTCTATCCTCCCTATATGATCCCATGTATTTGAGCCAAGAAGGGCCACGTTTTTCTCTATTTATAATATAGGGAAGCCACCCCAATACCCTTCTAAACCTACATAACAATATGCAAACACATGCTAACAACAATCAGAGCATTATCATACCATTACTTGGAAAGCAATAACATAATTGAAAGAAACATCATTGTGTTGTTTCCATAACCAAAATAATATCTCAAGTTACTCTCACAATCATCTATATTGAGTAAAATTCAACAACATAGGGAATTCACTTACCTGACAACGCAATGTTCCAAGTAAGAAAGATATTATATTTATATTTATATATGTAATACCTGCATTAGCCTTATTAATCTTTTTGATATATACGCAAACATAAAATACTTAAATTAATATTTTTGATATATATGTATAGAGGTAATTCTAACAAATTTAGATTTTTCAAAAACAAAATTCAAACATATATAAATATAATATTAGAGGTTGAAACTTAATTGTAAAAAATGGAGGTTGAATTATAAAAAATGGAAAATAGAAACAATCAACCCAAGAAGGGGAGGTTGAAGGAAACTATAATTTGAGAGATAAGATTAAAGAGCTAGAAGAAACACTAACTAACAATTTGGCCCTAATTAGTTTGGAAAATAAATTGGATATCAAACCCATAAAAAACAAATGAAAAATCTAATTGAGTTGGATCATGAGCATAACAAAAGAGCTTTGAATTCATAATATTTTTTATGAAAGAGCAAAATGATGAGGATATGCTAGCAATAGTAAAAGAAGAACAAAAATATAAGTCACAAATTGACACAAACTACTTGATAGATGCAAAGAAGGTTTGGAAATATAATTGAACATAAAAATGGGTTGATTCGTGTCAATGTGAGCTCTAATGATCATAAAATGACATACTCAATATATTTTCAAGCTTAAAATATTAGTATATATGAATAAACACCTCATTGCAAAGGAACAAGTTGAATTGAGGAAGGAAGTTCAAAAGGGAAAAGATGACAGGAATAAAGGAAGAAAAATGAGCAATAACTAAAAATTGAAAATATATGATCAAGATTAAAAACTGATCCGAACTTAAACAGGATTGCAACAAATTACAGATATAATCATAAATACATAGATGCAACAGAAAAAAACACTTCATTTCATTAATAGAAAAATATTGATCTATGCTTACAAACAGAATGGAAATAAGATAGCTCAGGTGATGGTAGCTTATCTCTGAGAAGAAATGTTGCGGCTACATGCCAACTAAATTGTGTTACAGTGAGGCTCAAGGGCCTATTTACTATTGAAAAACATGAGAAAACCCTAAACAACCAAAACCATAACCCCAGGAGATGTAACCCAAGTTTTGTGGGCCCCGTTTCGGTTAGTTGGGCAGCCAACTTCCCGGGGTCGTAACTTGGTCATATTATCTTTGTTTGGCACGTATCATATGTTGTTGGAAATTTCTCTCTGAGTACGATAGGTTTTGTGGCAAGGTCGTGCCTATGGCTATGGGCTTGCAACGAACCTCAAAAAAACGTCGTTTAGGGGGTCAAAACTGCTCCAGAAGTTCAGGACCCAAAAAACTGCTAAAAATAGTAAATGTTAAAACAAACAAGGAAACATATGAAACTGAATTAAGGATCTAGGTGGAATAGGCGAGTGGACACCAATATCCACTTAGATTATTCCTCCCCCCCAAGAAGCAATGGTTCCCATTGCATGTAGAACCTCCATGAAGTGAGGAAATTTCTGTTGAACCTGGTCCCCATTGAACCACTTGCCCTGTTGAAGGAATTGGACTGCTTTGACAACTCAATATAGTTGTATCCTTTGTTGGCAAGTGTTATTGATCTGTATGTCCATGATTTGATTAGTTGCGGCTTTTTCCATGCAGTCCGGGTTGAGCTCTGTTCGTGTGAGTTGTTTTGCAATGTCAAATGTGTCCAACAATGGTGGAAAGTATCGTCAAAGGTGGTCTACATTGAACACTAGGTGCATACCAAGGAACAGTGGGATGCTGAGATCAAAGACATTGTCACCAACAACCTTGGTGGTGGTGTATGGTCCATATCGAGGTAAGTGAAGCTTGCGGCAGGGTCCAACGAGGCGCTCCTTCTCCAAATGTAGCCAAACTTTGTCACCCACCTGGAACTTGTGTGGCACTCGATGCTAATCATGGCCCTGCATGTACTTAGCATTGGCTCTCCCCAATATATCATGGACCTGCTGGTGGATGTGTTGAATGCACTCAATGAAGTTGTTAGCTCTTTCAGCTTCAGATTGGATGTGAGATGAATCTGCTTGAGTGGCTTTAAATGGTATGGACACATCAATGGGACATAATGGATGAAATCCCAGCCTTACCTGAAAGGGGTTGTGGCTTGTTGAGCTGTGGAGAGCTCTGTTGTAGCTGTGTTGGACATAATGGAGACTTTCATCCCACGTGCGTGGATGCTTCAAGTTGTACATGTGCAGAATGTGTACAATCATCTTGTTGACAACCTCTGTTTTGCCATTATCTTGGGGATGGAAAGTCTTGGACTTAGTAAGTTTTGTATCCATCATCGACCAAAGATTGGACCAAAATGCACTCAGGAATCTACTATCCCGATCTGAGACAATGTATTATGGGATCCCAAAGTGTACCCACACTTGCTCAAAGAAGATCTTAGCAGTGGCCTTTATTATGATACTCTTCTTGTAGGCTTCCATGATGGCCATCTTAGAGAATTTGTCGACGACCATAAAAACTCAATTGTTTTCATGCTTAGTAGAAGGAAGGCCCGACATGTAATCCATGGAGACAAATTCCCAAGGCCAGCCAAGAGTACGTAGAGGAGTATACAAGCCTTGCTTCTTGATGGTTGGGTTGGTAATGGGCGGGATCTAATGCACTTCCCAACATCCTAACGAAGTTTTGGCCAATAAAAATACTTCTACAATACCACCATTATTTTCTCTACTTCAAAATGTCTAGTAACCCAACTATAGTGCACCTCCCAAATCATCATGGCACACTCTCTTGTAGGAACACCTATGTGTCACAAGTGGCATAACAGTGCATCCTAAAGGTGAAAATTTGGAACTTTCTTCCCTTACAGGAGTGTCCGGTATGTGTTGCCAAATTCTAGATCGCTCTTGTAAATATGTGGCCACGTTCAAGTCTCATGCCCACAAGATTCGAGCACAGTGATCAGCGTCATAACCGGTGGTCAGTTAAGGAAATTATCAACATTATTGGTGCTTCCCTTCTTATACTTAATGTTCAAATGGAATTGTTGCAGGTAGGTGGACCATTTCTGATGGCGATTGTTCTAAAACTTACCCTATGTCTGTATGAATTGCAGGGCTCGGTGGTCTGTTTGGATACTATTTCCTTCCCTAGAATTTAATGCTTCCGTTCATGACAGGCTTGCACAATTGAATACAATTCTTTCTCGTAAGTGGGATTCTTTCAGACTCTTTTTGAAAGTGTCTCACTGTGGTAAGCCATTGGATGCCCATGTTGAGTAAGAACTGCACCAATAGCATAGTTAGAGGAGTCTGTCTCAGTATCAAATGGTTGTTGTAGGTCTGATAATGTGAGCATGGTGCAAAGTATAGGCAATGCTTTAACTCTTAAAACACTTGCTGTTTGGTTTAATACGAAAAAAAAATTCTTTCGCTTCACCCTTGGTGACTTGACTTAAAGGCTAAGTGATATGAGAGAACCCCAACACGAACTTGTGGCAGAAATTAGCAAGACCTAAAAAGTTACGGAGCTCTGTTAGAGTGGTTTGGGCTAGCCAATCTCGAATGACTTTTATCTTATCTAGGTCCACATGTACATCCTGCTTATCAATGATGTACCCCATATATTGAACCTAGGTCAGGCCAAAAGTGCATTTCTCCAAGTTAGCACACAACTTGTGTTGTCATAGGGTTTGAAGGACCTGTCGAATATGGTGGAGGTTTTCTTTCCACCTCTGGATGAAGATCAAGATGTCATCTAAATACACCACCATGAATGCATTGGTGAAGGGTCGTAAGATGTCGTCCATCAGTCTCATGAAGGTTGCAAGGGCATTTGTTAATCCTAACGACATGACCAACCATTCGAAAAGGCCCTCCTTGGATTTGAAGGCAGTCTTCCACGCATCGGAGGGTTTGATAAGCACCTAGTGATAACCAGACTTTAAGTCAATCTTGCTAAATATTTTTCCCCCTTGAGCTAGCCCAAAAGGTCATCAATCTGTGGGATCGGGTATCTATTTTGGACTATGATCTTGTTCAACGCCCAATAGTCAATACAGATTCACCAGGTCCCATCCTTCTTTTGTACCAATACAATTCAACTCCCATAGGGTGATGAACTTGTCCTGACGTTCCCTTTCTAGAATAATTCCTGAATCTGCCTCTTGATTTCATCGTTCTACAGAACTGAGAGTCGATAGATCGGTCCATTGGTCAGTACGCACCCAAGGTCAGATCAATGGAGCATTTGCCCTGACAGTGCAGAGGTACACCTATAGCCGATGTGAAAATATTCATGTACTCCTCCATGACCTTATCCATTTGTTTTTGATGTGTACAGGAGCCCTACCTGGAAGCCATGGCCATAACCTTCTTCTTGCCTTGAGGGTGAATCATAAGGAAAACAAATTCCCTGGTCTAGGAAATGAACTTACTACATTTCTTTGCAGTGATCAAAGAGATGGCTATAGGCGGGGCTACCTCTGGTATATTGTACAACTTATTGGCCAAAGTAATAATCACAAAGCAAGGTCTAGACCATATACAACATGTCACTTCCACAAGTATGGTTGTCCTAACAATACATCACAAACTTCAAGAGGAGCAACATCACACAATACCTCATCTATGAACGACTTGATCTTGTATGGAAGGCAACATTGTTGGCTGATGCAGAGATCTTGTCCTTGGTAAAGCCACCTAATGGTGTAGGACTATGGATGTGTTTTAATCTTTAGGCCCAGTTGCTTCATGACCTCTACTGAAATGAGGCTCTTTTGGCTCCTGCTGTCGACAATGAACTGCAGTGCAGAACCCTTCACCCACATTTGTGAGTGGAAGAGGTGCTCCCCCTCCTCTGGATCTTTAAGCTCAATCTTTTGGATCTTGGTGGTGGCCATGATGGCACTGGGCTCTGCATCGATGATCTTCTTCCCTTTATCATTCCACTTATCGAGTTCTGATTCAGAGTTAGAACATGCGCATGATTCTGAGGCCTTCAACTCGGGCACCAATGACTGTGTGGCCCAACATTCACTTGTGTTGTGAGTGGAGCTCTTATGGAAGTCACACCATTTCCCATGTCCTTCATTGTCTTTGTGGTGTTTTTCTCTTCTTACGGCTTTGATGAGTTGTATTGGGTAGCCCCACCTTGGCTTTTTTCTTTGCTCTTTGGTTTGGGGTCACCTTTTCCTTGCTTTGGATTCCCAGATCCAAAGTCCTGCTTATTCTATTTAAACTTCTACTCAATATTGAATACATATCAATACGCCGTGTCGAGCGAGGAAATGTCCAGGAACTCCATCTCATCCTAGATGTACTTATGTAGACAACCACGGTACTTGAGTACAAAATGCCACTCGAGTTCCTTGATACCCAGCTTCATGCGAAGGGTATGGAAAATATTTGTAAAATTTGGCACATCTTGGTCCCTTCCCTATCTTCATAGCTCCTGACAGGGTAATATTGTCCCTTGATGGAATCTCGGAGAGAATCCCAAGTGGTCGCGACTGAACACAATAATGGTTCGCTCTCGTCCTTTTTTTCACAGTAGGTTTCCCACCAATCCTTGACATGTGGGGTGGCTTTAAGAAGTGGAAAAGTAATGTTTTCCTGATTGGAAAAGTCATGAAGTGAAAAATATCCTTCCAACATATTTAACCATTTATATACGGCATCTGCATCTATCAAGCCCTCAAATATGGGAATATCAAAGTTAACTTGTACCTTCAAAGGAGTGGCGCTTCTAGAGTGTCTGTTGGATGAAGAGGCATCATTTGTGCATTGTTGTTGAAGGATCTGGGCAAACTTATCCATCATCGCGTTCCTCTATCGCTCAAGGGCTTCCTCGAGAAACATTTTGAAAGGATATCCTGCCCCCTCTTCTTTCTTTTCTTCTACCATGGGAGCTCATCGGGGTTTGCGAGGTTGATCTTGCAATGTTTCAACCAAATCGATCCCTAAATCCTTATACCCTGACCTCGTTGGGGACATCCAAAGAAAAACAAAGAAAGAGCAAACTGCTCTGATACCACTGATCTGAAGTTAAACAACAATGCAACAAATTACAAATATAATCATCAATACAGAGATGCAACAGAAAAACACTTCGTTTCATTAGTAGAAAAATATTGAACTATGCTTACAAACAAAATGGAAATAAGATAGCTTGAGCGATGGTAGCTTATCTCTAAGAAGAGATGTGGTGGATACATGCCAACTGAATTGTCTTACAATGAGGCTCAAGGGCCTATTTATTATTGAAAAATATGATAAAGTGCTACAAAACTAAAACCCTAACCCCAAGAGATGTAACCCAATATTTTGTGGGCCCCGTTGGAGTTAGTTGGGCAGCCAACTTCCCAGGGTCATGACTTGGTCATATTATCTCCATTTGGTGCATAAGATACCTTGTTGGAAAGGTATCTCTAAGTGATCCAAATTAGATCCTTGAAAATTATCAGAGTTTCTATGACTCTTTCAAATTATGTCAGACTCCAAAATCTTGTGAACAATGAGCTATCAGTGAGGACCTCTGGACAGTGGCAGTTGTAGCCAACATGAAACAACAAGGACCCTCGGTCAAAGTGCGTTGACCATTGGCCCATGGAGACCGCGCAGTGGTACAAACTAGAAAATAGGGAGTCCAGATCAAAAAACAGAGTCTAGATTAGAAAGCAAAGAGCTAATCGTGCATCGCAGGATAAAAACCTCAGAGAAGGAAAAGCCCCGGCACCTATTCATGTGAAAAATAGGGAAAACTGTGGGAAAATCACAAAAAATGACAGGCGAGTCTCACGCTCCAAAACCGGTGAAATATCAGAGGCATTTTGGGCGGTAAGTGGGTTTGGCAGGACACCAACTAATGCCATACATTGAATGACACATGTACAGTGGATGAGAGAGAAAACCACTCTCCTCACAGGGTAACAATCGAGCAAGTCACCCATGCAATAAAAGCTATGACTGTAGGATCTAGAGGCCCCAGGTCAAACGGCGGAGATTTCACCCGATGGGGGACTGGATTTTATGGAAGAATAGGCTGAGGCATATGAAATTTGGGGTCTAAAATGACCATTGAGCTGGCCGATGAATCATTTCACAGAATAACTGAAATAACGACTGTTTGAGGAAGAGCTGGCGCTCAGTTTGTAAGGAGACAAGTGGCCACCTCTCTGTGAAATGTTACACAGTGGTGATGACACAGAAACAGGGAATTCCAATGGACAGAGGTAGGCAATCCGAAGAGACGGAAGAGGAAGCGAACAGTCAAGGGAAAGATTGGCTTTAAGCCATGAAGAGATAGAGAATAGAGGGAGACAAAGGAGACAGAATAGAGAGTGAAGCAAGAAGTAGAGAACAAAGAAGTTGAGCTAACCTGTAGAGCTAAGGCAGCATCAAGCAAAGAGAACCAAGAAGGCTTGAGAGGTTCAAGCAATCCCTATGAGGATATCTGTCGGGAAAGGAGTACCAAATTGGACTCATCCCATTAAGACCAATTGAGGTTGAGACTTGGTAAGTGGGAGTCTGTGTACTCTAGTGGCTTGGGGAATCCAATTACCACCCGACTAAGCATCATCTATAACAAGAGACTCAAATTGAGCTCCTCATTGTAAAAACTCTACTTAAAGACACAATAAAGAAGGCCACTAAAAGCTGGACCAGGAGACGTAGCCTAGGAGGATTGGGTGAACTCCTTATTAAATTGTTGTGTTTTGCATTTGCTTGCTATGTTCTCTTACTATTTTCCAATTGCTTGTGTATTTTGTAATCTTATTGATTCGTTACTTAAAATAACATAGGCATATCCTAGCACGAGTCTGTAATACCCACATTAATTAACTGAGATCATACATAAGTGATTTTCAGATCACTAAGTACTACAAGTTTTGTCATAAGCCCATCCCTATGGTTATGAACCTACAGTGGACCTCAAAAAAAATGTTTTTTAGGGGTTCAAAACTGCTCGGGAAGTTTAGGACCTAAAAATGCTAATAATATTAAATGCTAAAATAAACAAGGAAAAAAATGAAACTAACTAGAGGGTCTAGGTGGAATAGGTGGGTAGCCACCAATGTCCACCTAGATCAGAGACAAAAGTGATAATACTAAATACGAATTTGGGAAACCTTGGATCCCCTCTTGAACTGCTATGGCTTTATGTGGTGCACAGATCCTTTGCTAAGTTAGATCCTAAGCGAATTTTCTATTATTTTTATAGTTGAAATGTGGGAGCATGAAGAATTTAAGGCCCCTAACATAGAAGGATTTGTCTTGTGGTCAACATGGGACAAGAAATCCTACCGCAGAGGTATTGGAGCCATAGTTTGTTACATAAAAAATAATGTCTCTCCCCACATTTGGCTTCACAATATATACTCTCTCAATAAATACATTTGGATAGAGAACTCAAACATTAATGCTAAGAATATGTATATAGTAATATCTTATTTCACACCTATTAATTCTAATTTTTATAAGAAATACAAACTAGAAAAAAATTCTCCTGATAATACCCTAAAACAAAATATTTATAGTCTAAGAAGTTAAGGTGATCTAAATTGGATCCATCAAGAACTATCAAAGAACCATGACTGTATCAGGTCAGGACAAATCTCTAAAAATTCCAAAACAGCAATCAAAAACACCCTGAACCAATGGCAATGGTAGCCACCGTGGAACAACGAGGTCCTCGGTCAAAGCGTGCTGACCGAGGCCCATGGAGACTGCGCAGGAGGTCAAAGTAGCCCCTGGGAGCCCTAGATTGGGAAAAGGAGGTGGATTTTGATGTGCGATTAGCACTAATCATCCATCGCTACGTGAACAGGGCCAAAATGGAGGAGCCTCGAGCACTCGGTTGCGTCGGGAGCTGCAGAACTACAGGCAAAAAGCGGAAAAGCACTAAAGGACAAAGCGAGACCAGCGCTCCTGAAAAGCGGCAGTATTGATCTAGGTGCCCTCAAACGGTAAGCAGTTCTGGAGAAAGTAGAGCAATCCCATACATCGATTGATGCATGGCAAGCGGAGGTAAGAGAAAACGTCCATTTATCACGTGTTATTGGTCGAGCAAGTCAACCGCGTGAAATGTGCTTATGAAGTTGGATCTGGGGGACCTAGATCGGATGGCTAAGATCGTGCCCGATGGAGGAAGCGGAATCGACGAAGGAACACGCCACGTTTTAGAAGGATTTGGAATCCGTTTGACCACCACTGTGGAGGAAAGACTTCATCCACAATGTAACTAAATAAATGAATCGACGAAGCAGGTTGGCACCGTTGGGAGGAGGACATGTGGCCACTCCCTGAGCGTTCATGATGGCGCTGAACAGGGAAATCCAAGCGCAGCTGCAAAAGGTGAATCGATAGAGGTGGAAGAGGAACCAAATAGACATTGGAATGAATGGCTAAAAGCCATGAACAAAGATAGAATACATAAGTTAGAGTCAATCAAAGCGAACCCTGAGAGGAGGACTGAACACCCAGAGATGGAAACCAAAGAAGAAGGCAGTAAAGCAAAAGCAGTAAGAGATAGAGGGCTGAGCTGACCAGCAGTAGCATCGAGCACCAGAGAGCTTGAGAGATTCAAGCCATCCCACAGAGGAATCTGTCCGGACTGAGCACCACATTTGGCTCTTTCCACTGTAGACTAGAAGGTCACAGAGCTAGTATAAAGAAGAAGAGTTTGTGTACTCCAGTGGCTTGGGGAATCCAAGAACCACCCTACCAAGCAAAACCTGCTTCAGGAGAACTCACATTGAGTCCTTGTATTGTAATTCTCTGCTTAAAGGCACAATAAAACAAGGCCACCACTGAAAGTTGGACTGGAGATGTAGCTCTGGAGAATAGGGTGAACTCCTTATTAAATTTTCTTGTGTCTTTGTGTTTGCTTATTGTGTTTCTCTTATGTCTTTCCTTTCAATTGTCTATGTATTGGAAATCTGATCGATCCATTGCTTCAATAACACAGAATACACACACTAGCACATGAGTCTGTAATACCTTCAAACAATAAATCTTTAACTGATGTCACTCATAGGGTGAATATCATATCAAGTGCTATCAGAGCTTTAGGCTGTAAGGTTAGACAAGATTGTGTTGGTTTAGCTATGAATGTTCACTAGATCAAATCTCAAATTAGGAGAAGGAGAGTTGGTGGAAACTAATCCTGAAATTGGGAGAGTCTATTCTCGGAAGACAATGTCAAAGGAAGGTTCTATGAGGCCAGACCCTCAATTCATAGAGAGTTTCCTAGCTATAAAGTCTATGGTAGAATAAATGTATAGGGACTTTAGAAAGCACAAGGATGAAGATTTATCAAGTTCTAAACAAGATAAAGAAGAAGATGAGTCTCATTCCCATGACCACTCAAAAAGAAAAGGGAAAGAGGAAAGCTTTCTCGCACCTCCTAATAGCCCTATGCATAATAAGAAAGCATCTTTGATTAAACTAGATGTTAAATTTGATTTGCCTATATATAATGGAGAGTTAAATGCTGAAAATTTGGACAATTGGATCAGACAAATTGATGTGTATTGCAGGGCATAGAACATAGACTCAGACAAGAGTAAGATTCAGCTGGCAAGCCTACGACTAGGAGGCACTGCCTTGGTTTGGTGGGAAGGAAGAACCTAAGCTGATATGAAAAGACATGGTAAGACCATCTTTGTCTAGAGTGAATTTTTTGTTGCAATCAAAAAGCAATTCTCTACATTGGCCTACATTCAACAAGCCATGATGAGTTGGCAAACTCTTTGGCAATTGAAAGGGCAAAGTGTGCAAGGGTATACTTAAGAGTTCAGAAAAGGAGCGATGATGTTGGGTATCTCATTAGACTCAGAGACTCTTTTGAAGTACATTGGTGGTCTACACATCTACATGAGGAATACCATCCTCATGTTTAACCCCACTAGTATAGATGAGGTATCTATACAAGCTACTCATCTAGAAGCTAGAGGAAAGAATGGAAATCCAGAAATTGAGGGGCCATCCCGACCCACTGTAAGCAAGAGAAAGGAGAAAAGAAAGCAGAAGTGGAAAGCAAGGAAGGCTAACACTGCAAAAAAAGGCAAAGCTTCATGCACTCACTGTAAAAAGGAGGGGCATGATGATGAGCACTGTTGGATTCTGCATCCAGAGCTGAGACCTAAGAAGTCCGAGGGCAAGAAGAAGAAGACCGCTGCAGCTATTCAGAAATATTTGGGGTCAAACTCGGGAGATGAAACAATCATTTCAGCCACAGGTATAAAAGGTAAGAATTCTAAATAATCTACTAGTAATTCTGCTCAAACTATTATTGATGAAGAACATGAGAGAAAAGGACATGAGCTTTTTCATATTCGAGTTATTTCCAAACATCAAAAGATTGATACTTTGTTTGATAGTGGCTCACAAGTAAATTTGATTTCTGAATAAATTGTAAGGAAATTGGGATTAGCAACTACACCTCACAAGAAACCATACCTATTAGGATGGTTGAATGATAAAGCACAACTACAAGTGACTAGACAGTGCAAACTCAAATTTTCTTTTGGGTCAGCATTTGTAAATGAGGTTGAGTTATACATAATTCCTTTGGATATATGTGGAAATATTTTAGGAAGTCCTTAATTGTATGATAGAAAGGCTATTTTCTATAGAGCTGAGAACAAGTATCTACTTGTTAAATATGGAATCGAATACTTTGTAAGAGCTCACAAGCTCAGGAATAATTATACTCTCATAAATTCTGGGCAGATGAAAAGAATGATAAATTCATGCAAAAAATTCTTACTAATGGTTTTAAAGGAAAAGAAACCTGATAAAACCAATGTATTTGAGGGCTGTAATGCTCAGCAGCAAGCTGATATAGAAAAGATTGTTTCAGAATATGATGTCCTGTTTCAGGAACCTAAAGGTTTGCCACCCAAAAAGGAAATAGTACATGATATTATTTTGCAGCAAGATGTTCCATTGCCTAACATTGGGATGTACAGGTTTTCTACTTTAGAGAATGCTAAAATCAAGAAGCAATTGCAAGAGTTGCTCGAGAAGGGATTCATCGGGCCTAGAACATCACCGTGTGGGTCACCAATCGTTTTGGTGAGAAAGAAATATGGCTCATGGAGAATGTGCATTGACTACCGAGCACTGAATAAGATAACAATCAGAAAATGTTATCCCCTTCCTCACATAGATGATCTTTTAGATCAATTGAAGGAAGCTGTTTATTTCACCAAGCTGGATTTGCACAATGGATACCATCAGGTCAGAGTTGCAGAGCAAGATGCATGGAAG
>APFE030435179.1:49383-61502 GCA_000404065.3 Pinus taeda | reverse complement strand
CATTTCATTGTGCCTCCATCCACAATTTGAACTTGGAAGTTAGAAACTACTCGTACAAAACAATGTACTGCTTCTGCAACTTTTTGATGGATGAAATTATGTGTACTTCCACTATCAATCAAGACTACTACTGGGCGATGTTTAATAAAACCTCTGATTTTGAGAGTTTGAGGGGAAGAAATCCCTGCCAAAGCATGCAACGAAATGACTGGTTCGTCAGAGACAGTGTCCTGTTGGTTGTCTTCTTCAAGTGGCTCATGTTCCTCCAGTGGTGGCTCTTCCTCTGTTGAGTTGTAGTCAGTGGCATCAATTTGAAAAAATTTGGGCTCCTTGCATTTATGCCCTGGGAGTATTTTTCATCACAGTAGTAACATAGGCCTTGCTTTCTTCTTTCGGCCATCTCCGCAGGTGACACCTTTTGGACTTTAAGTGTTTGAGTCGTGTTTTGAGCCTGTGGGGGGCAACCTTTAGCGGAGAAATTTGGGTGAATGTATTGGGCTGCTAATGCACATTCAACATTACTAGCTACTTGCAAGCCTCCGTCCATGTGGGAGGGTGGTGCAGTAGGACTTGGGCTTTGATAGCTTCTTTAAGACCACTGATAAAACATTCCATGTAGAACCCATCTGAGAGACCCCAAGTACGGAAGGCTAAGGCTTCAAAAGTTGTAATATATTCACCCACTGTACCAGTCTGTCGGAGCTTAGTAAGACGACCCAAAAAAGATGATTCCTGGTCAAAGCGGTCTTGAAGAGCTTTGGTGAATTTGGGCCAAGTCCTAAAAGGTCCAATGCAATGCTGCTGCCATTCCCACCATTGCCACCTTTCATTGTCCAAGTACATGCTCCCCAACATAAGCTGAGTCTCATCATCGAAGATGCGATTTAGTTTGAAATATTTCTCCATTTGTTCTATCCATGTCGACGGGTGAGAACCGTCAAATTTATGCATATCCAACTTGGGAGGTCGCTGACTGGGTTGTGGGTGGGTGTGCCAGATGTCAGGAGAGTGGCTAGACTCACCCACATTGTGTTCATGGCCATTATACTCCTCCTCATGGGCGTGCTCCTTGCCCTTCGGGACTATTTTGTCGACCATGCTAAGTAGTCTGGTAAGCTGAAGGTCGAGGTTATGCACTGATTCTTCAAGTTTGTCCATCCTTTCATTGGCCATTGCTTGAGCTCTATTTGCTACCATACACACCGGATTTTTTGAAAATGGGACGCCTAAAAAAATCACTAAGAAGTGAATGGTACCCCCGTGCTCAGCTCGTCGTCCTGATTCTATGGCTAGATCACCAATAAGCGCCTCGAAAGATCTCAGACTCTTTTTTTTTTTTTTTTTTGAAAACTCCTAACGGAGTTTTACTCCTCCCTTATCAATGCTGCAGTGGCCAAATTCTCAAAATGTCAATGCGGCCAAAAGTACTGCGAAAATTATACCGCGGCATAGGAACCCTTCACAACGACTCTGATCTGGTGGATCTGAGAGATCTGAATGGCGGATCTGATACCGCTGGGCGGCGGAACTGACTACTTCTACGGATCTGATGGATCTAATAGATCGGAATGGCTGATTGGGACCGATGTCTGCTGCTGCTGCACTCCTTTACACAAGCAGCTCTGGAAGAGATGATGATAGAAAAGGGAACTAGGGTCTTGAGGAGTGTCAGGTGCTACAGATCGCAATATACATAAGGGTCTGGCAGTAGTACTCGGCCCAATGTTTCAGGGATCTAACTAAGGAGGATCAACCGTATCCTTAGCCGTACAACCTGACTACCCTATCTTACGGGCGAGTAATCTCTCTGAGCGCTGTTCTCGGTGTACTATAGCCGTGAGACGGCCGACGGTTTATCAATGGAAAGGTTTCAAAGGAGCCTAGGGGGCTTCCGATATACCCAGAGCGTACGTGGAAGACAGTCCGTGCGCGGTTCTGTCTAATGCGCTACTACTTGAAGGGGTACCCACAGGGGTTACAAGGGAGTCCAACAGACGTGACCACCTCTTTTATTTCCTGAGTGCATGCCTCCCCAAATCCGCAGATTTATGCGCTCAATGACATATCCCGTGGTTTAAAGACGTCGGAACACGTCTCTAGCCAAAAAAAAAATTACTACGAAATGGAGATCCCACCGGCCCTGGAAAGTGCTTTCTGATACCACTTGTTATGCTCTTAACTTGCAAATGATACCCAAATACAGAATATGCGAAGAAAAGATACCCAGAACACAGAATAGCAATGATTTTATTATTCAGAGAGTAATGTTCACTTGCCTCTTTGAGGGGGCAACCTCCAATAGAGCAGAGATCGATTACAAAATAAGACACGATGCTCCTCGCAGGGAGTCTCTATACTTTATATATGACTCATACATGCAATACCACGGGCCAATACGTGGTATTACTAATACCATCTATCTAATACTACGGCCCATTTGCAACTAACTGTGGTTCCGTTATTAATTGCGGATTAACCACTTACAATTATTAATATGGCCTTTATTGACTCTTGACTATGACGTGGCCCCATTACATAAATAAGGGGGTTAGGACCCTAACAGTTGATAAGGTGCATCGGAGGCAGACCTTACAGCCACAGACAAAGCAAGTGTTGGATTAACAGGAATTCCCTTTGGGACTATGGCAAAGCCAGAGACCGTGAATGGAAAGCTAAATGGGAGAAAGCGAGAGGTATCGCTATCATTTCCTGGGCAAAGGGGGCAAGGGTCCCAATTTCTTCTTGGAATTCCACAAGGATGAGGATGGGTCTACGTGCTTGGTTTAGGTAAGGGGAGGCTCACCTGATTGTGACCAGAAGTTGCTAGGTATGGAGAAGGGGAGCGAGAGCGGGAGACTAGAAGCAACCCCACTATGGGGTTCTATCTTCAGACCACCTCAGCAATGAGCCTGAGAGAGCAAGGGGTGAGGAGAAGCGTGGTGTGGCTCAATGTGTTGTCAAAACAATACAGGAAAGGTACCAAAATGCAGTGATTTGATGTGGATTAACAAATTGTTGTTGTCAACAGGTCGCAGGAAACCTAGACATGGCTCAACCTACGAGAGGATGAGGACAGGGAAGGCATGGCCAAGCCCCCAAGAAGGATAAAGAGCCAAGCATGCCAGAGCCTTGTAGGGACAGAAAGTCGGTAGAACACCTTATCATTGAAGCGGTTGAGGCTTACCGTGACGGGACAAAGGAAGGAATATGGAAATTGTTAGAAGAGTGGGAAAAGGAAATAAAATAAGGCATGAAATAGAGGAGGACATGGACAACTGGAGGACTCTAGTTCTGGACCTGAGCAATACCAGAGGAATAATTACGCAGTTCAAACAAACTCTATACCTATATTGGTTGATGAAAAGTCTATTGGGCAAAGCAATGGAATAAAATTCTGTAGGAATGGCAGTGGCACTCCAAGGTATGTTGAGCTACAAGAAATACTTGCAAAAAAATCAATTCCAACTTCATAAGCAAGACATCAGGTTGGATAGAATTGATCACCACATCCCATGCATCTTGGAACTGAATAAAATGCCTGGTGCATCAGCCAAGGACCCAGCACCTGTAGAATTGGCCTCAGAGGAGCAGAAGGGCTAGTCACCTACCCATGCTTACTTTTATTTTATGTGGATAGCTTTTAATTTCTATCATGCAAATATAAATTTAGATAGATATCTAGTGTATGGACATGAAGCAGAGACATATATAGCTTGTCTAGAGAGATTAAGACTATATTGTTTTTGGATGGCTTACAATGCGAATAGGTGGCTAACAGTCTTGGTTTCCCCTTAGGGCAAGTTGAGGCCACCTAGCCAATCTATGTGGTGTAAATTTGCCTTTGTTTAATAGAAAATGAAATGGTTCTTCCAAGCTTAACAAAAATAAAATTAAAATGAAATATATATAAAATATTTTCATTGTGAATTGAATTATTGTTCTTTGGACATATGATGTTGATATACCATGGTATTGTCATAAAGAAATTTTATAAATTAAAAATTTCCATGATTAAAAATCATCTTATATGTTTTTGTTAAATGTACATAATTTTATTTAATATATTAATTATTTATATAATTAATATATTAATTATATTTAATAAATATTAATAATAATTTAAAATAAAGTTATAATTTAGTTAATTTTGATAATGTGAGATGTATCATGAGATAAGTGTGTTGATGTTTTGTCAATGAATTGTATCTCATGTGGTTTATTTTAGGTGTAATGATTACAATTCATTAAATTTATATGGTTACATTAGTATTATCAAGGCTATTAATTTTGGCATCATTTTTTATAAATCCTCTTTAAATATTAATTATAGATAATCTCCTCATGAAAATTGATGAAGTGAAATGTTTTTGAAAGTTTTAATATCAATTAGTTTAGAATTTATATGATTTATATATGTGTGTGTGTGTGCATGTGTTTGTGTGAAGTTTGATTGTTAGTTTGTAAATTTTAGCAAGCATTTGTGACTTGGCAAGGGTCCTCATATTTTAAAGGCAAATCTCATCAAATGATTATGTGGGATCTCACTTAAGGACCATGCTTATCTTTGGAACTACATTAGAGGAAGTCAAATATGAACTTTATCCCATTTAATTCAACATTTATAACCTTTAAAGAGAAAGCATATGTTCTTCACCATTATATCTATTTAAATTAAGGCATGGTTGCTTTGGATGAAGACGTTCTTCGGCATGATTATACAGAGAATATGAAAGCTAAGATAGTCATTTTCATTCTCAAAGGGAAAGAGGACATCTGATGGGAATATTTGAAACATGTCAGAGGCATCAAGATAAAGGAGTTGAGTTGGCATGAGCTCAAAATACTTTTCATAAAGAAGTATTTGTCAAAGAGATACTATGACAGTAAGGCTAAGGAGTTCAATGGGTTGAAGATGGGATGCATGATAGATGAAGAGTATACAACTAAGTTTTTGAAGTTTTTGAGGTATATACCATATGTTAATGAGAAGACAAAGATTCAAAGATTTGTTAGTGGATTTCCATTAGCATTTAAAGATTAGATTAAGTATGATTAGCCTTGGATATTAGAGGAAGTCATTGGGAAGTCGAAACATTATTATGAGCAGTCTAAGCATAATTTGGAACCTAACCAAGGTTCGAAAGGTAATGACAATACTAAAGGAAAGTGGGATAAGAAGTGAGGAAGACCTCAGGATGTAGGTAACAAAGAGAATGAAGTGTCGTACAAGAAGTTTAATGCAGTTGACAAAGGACAAGGATTTCAGTTTAGGGAGCAAAAAAAGGGTGATGGCAAGAAGACTTTGCAGTGTTGGACTTGTGCCAAGGATCATCGCATGAGAGATTGTCCACAGCATTGGGGTGGAACACTGCAGATTTACAATGCGCATGAGGCACAAACAGTTGGGGATGTTGGACAAATTATTCCTTTTATTTACGTATCATTGGATAATAAGGAGGCTAATCATCAAGAATCTATTATCAAGATGGAAGGTAATCTTTGTGATCAAGTTGTTTCTATTTTGATTTACCCTGGATCTAACTATATTTATATCAGTCCTAACTTGGTTGATAATGGTTGCTTGAATAAAGAAGTGCATGTAGAGTCTTGGTTGGTGTAGTTGGCTACAGGTATCGAGAAAAGATTTCATCACTGGTGAGATCTTGTGCATTTGAGTTGAACGGTATGTCTACATCAGCACATATAAATGTGATTCCATTGGGATCATACAATATGATGTTGGGTATGGATTGGTTGTACATTCGTAGAACTAAGGTTGATTTTTATGATAAGGCCATTGAGAGCTTGGATGATGATGGAGAGAAGAGAATCTTGCAGAGCGAGAAGAAGCCTACATTAGCGAGAATAGTTATAGCTATGCAGGAAAAGCATAGTAGTAGGAAAGGATGTGTATTATTTGTAGTTCATATTTCCAGTGATAAAGGGAAGGATGTTGAGGATGTTGAAGTCTTGAAGAGGTATCTGATTTTGTAGCAGTTTCAGGATGTATTTCCAGTAGAGATTTCAGAGTTACTTCCTCATAGGAAAGTGGACTTTTCTATTGATTTTATGTCGGGAGCAACACCAACATCTAAGGCACCTTATAGGACGAGCACTCTAGAGTTGGTGGAATTGAAGTTGTAGCTTAAGGAAATTCTTGACAAGGGATACATTAGGCCAAGTGTATCGCCTTAGGGTGCACTAGTGTTGTTTGTGAAGAATAAGGATGGTAATCTCTCGTTGTGCATTAATTACAGGTAGTTGAACAAGGTGACGATCAAGAACAGGTATCCATTGCCGAGGATTAATTATTTGTTTGATCAATTGAAAGGAGGATAATTGTTCTTGAAGATTGATTTGAGATCAATATATAATTAGGTACGCATCAAAGAAGAGGACATCTACAAAACCACATTCCAGACTAGGTATGGGCATTATGAGTTTGTTGTGGTTCCTTTTGGTTTGACTAATTTTCCAGCTACTTTGATGTGTTTTGATGAATAGTGTGTTGTGTCTTTATCTGGACAATTTTGTGATAGTGGTCATTGATGAAATATTCATATGGTCTAAGAATGAGGAAGAGCATACAGAACATCTAGTAGTAGTGTTAATATTGTTGAGAGAGAAGCAGTTGTATGCCAAGCTTAGCAAGTGCAGTTTATTTCAGACAGAAGTTCGTTATTGGGGCATCTTGTTTCCAAGGAAGGTATAGTAGTGGACCCGAAAAATATCAGAGCTATTACGAAGTGGGAAGAACCTAGGAATGTGGATGAGGTCAGATCATTCATGGGACTATCAGGTTATTACAGGTGGTTCATCAAGAAATTATTCTTACAAATTCTTTGGTCTTGAAGATTGCATATCCAGATAAATAGTTTGTGGTCTGTATAGATGCTTGCAAGAGAGGACTATGTGGAGTCATTATGCAAGAAGGAAAAGTAGTGTGCTATGAGTAAATGAAATTGAATGGGAACAAGCAGAACTACATGACTCACGATCTTGAGTTGGTACCTATCATTCATGCACTGAATATGTGGAGACATTATCTTCTTGGCAGGAGGTTCATATTGATGAGTGATCACAGTGGGATAAGGTACTTATTTGATCAACCTAATTTGAATTCCAAGCAAGCTACATGGTTCGCTACTCTCAGTGAATTTCATTTCAAGGTCAGGTACATCAAAGGTAAGGAGTACAGGGTTGCATATGTTTTCAGTAGAAGAGTATAGGTGAATCACATTGCAACAGTGAGTTCTTATGGGGAAAACTTGCAAGAGAAGATCTTGGAAAAAGGACAACATGATGACAGGTATCAACAGTTGAGGCACATGTTACAGTAGAAGGGTACAGGTAATAGGGATGAGGAGTGTCATCTCACTGTAGATGGCTTGGTCAGGTTCAGGAACAAGATTTATGTGTCAGATGACGGTGAGGTCAAGAAGCTTATCTTGAGGGACTTTCATGTTAAGTCATATTCAGGTCACCTGGGATATCAGAAGACATTGACAACAGTTAACTAATTTTATCATTGGTCGAACTTGAAAAAAGAGGTGGTTGAGTTTTTTGCATGATGTTTATACTCTCAACAGGTAAACGTAGAGTGTAAGAATCCATGTAGTTTATTATAGTCGATTTTGATTCCAGAATGGAAATGGGAGGTCATTTCCATGGATTTCATTAAAGCTTTGCTGAGGAAATTTAAGCAGTATGACTCCATTATAGTTTTGATTGATAGGTTGACCAAGGTAGCTCAGTTCATTGCAATTAAGTCTATGAATTCATCTAGTGACATAGATTAGATTTTCATCAGGAAGATAGTGAGATTGCATGGTTTTCCTATGAATATTGTATCTGACAGAGATTCCAAGTTCACTTCTAGGTTTTAGAATGTGTCGTTTGCGGGTTTAGGGACAGAGTTGGATTTTAGTACAACTTATTGTTAGAGAATTATATATTACAGAGCAATGGAACACATAAAATATTACAGAAATATAAACACAGAAAACGCATAAAACAAGAGAGACGTAGATATACGTGGTTCACCCAGTTTGGGCTACGTCCACAGAGAAACAGCCAGTCCTTCTTTTTATATTATCCATCAAAATGAAGAGATACAACCTAAAATAGATTCGCTATAATTCCCTCTTCTCTCTCAATCTCCTCTCTCTTCCTCACTCAGAATACAGATCTACATAGACGCAATACAATTCCCTCATATATAGCGAGGGGTTGCCTTCTAAGGCAAAAAACCCTAAATTAAACATAACTTCTACTGTCAAATCTATGCCTAATGAACAACTGAGATTGACTACGAAATTACAACATTTGACAAGGCAATTTTACATCTATTCTTAGCTTCAAGGGCGCTGCCCCGCCCCCCTAGACCCCCCTGCAGCAAATATTTTACGGGCGGTTTTGCCGCCCCATTACGAACTGGGGTCCAATGCAGCAATACCTTTGAATACAAAAGATAATCAAGCTCCACACCCAACAATCTCCCACTTGGAGACTGATTATAGCAACTCCACCACCGCTTCATTTGCTGGACAATGGCTCCACTTTGGACCTGGTTGTTTCTCATCTTCTTCATCATACTTGAAGACCAATTGAGACTGAGAAGATTCTCATTTTCTTCCTAGTTACAACTTTTGTTAACATATATGCAGGATTCTGGCTAGTGTGTATCTTTTCCAGCTCCAACTGTCCATCTTCCAACGCTGACTGTATGAAATGGTACTTGAGCTGTATATGTTTAGTCTTGGAATGAAATGCAGAGTTCTTTGCAAGATGTATGGCACTCTTGATATCACTGTATAACTTGCCCAACTCCTGCTTCTTACCCAATTCATCCAAAAATAGTTGTAACCAAATCATTTCTTTACTAGCCTCTATAGCAGAAACATACTCTGCTTCTGTTGTTGAGAGTGCAACAACACTTTGCAGTTTTGAGACCCAACTAACAGATGTTCCACCTACAGTAAACACATACCCTATTGTGCTCCTCATGTTATCTCTATCACCCGCCATATCTGCATCAACATATCCCTATAGAGCAATGTTTGAACCACTAAAGCATAATGCTTGATTTGTGGTACCTCTCAAAAACCTGAGAATCCACTTCACCGCCATCCAATGTTCTTTTCCTGGATTGTTCATGAACCTGCTTACAACTCCCACTGCATGTGCAATATCAGGCCTTGTGCATACCATTGCATACATTAATCTTCCAACTGTTGATGCATATGGAACTTTAGACATACGAGCCACTTCTTCCTGAGTCTTGGGACACTCCTCCTTACTTAATTTGAAATGGCTAGCCAAAGGTATACTAATTGGTTTTTCATTCTTCATATTAAACCTTTTCAACACCTTTTCTATGTACTCACTTTGAGACAATGTTAATATGTGATTCTTCCTATCTCTAGTTATTCTCATACCAAGGATTTGTTTTGCAACACCCAAATCCTTCATTGCAAATGAGTTTGCCAATTTTCTTTTGAGCACATTTATTTCCTACATGTTAGAACCTGCAACAAGCAGGTCATCTACATACAATAACAATATTAATATAGCTGCCATCGTTTTGACTTTTGAGATAAACATAATGATCAGAGTGACATTTAGTATAACCTTGTTCAGATATAAACCTGTCAAATTTTAGATACCACTGCCTTGGAGCCTTTTTTAAGCCATACAAGTTCTTCTTCAACCTACACACTAGTTTCTCCTTACCTTTTACCTCATATCCTTGTGGCTGCTGCATATATATCTCTTCAAATAGTTCTTATTGAAGTCATTTTAACAACAGGAGAGAATATCTCATCAAAATCTATACCCTTTTATGTGCAAACCCTTTCACTACAAGTCTAGATTTATACCTTTTTCTACCTCCATCTTCTTCCTTCAACTTATAAACCCATTTATTCTACAATGTTGTTTTACCTGTAGGCAAACTAACTAAGTCCCAAGTCCGGTTATGTGCTAAGGAGTCCATCTCTTCTTTCATGGCTTGCTCCCACTTCTTCCTGGTTTCTACTCGTATTGTTGCTTCATAACATTCTGGTTCAACAAAATCAGTCAACCATACATAATATAATGAAGGAGAGTATCGTTCAGGGGGTCTACATATCTTGGTAGATCTTCTAACACCACTTTCAAGTGTTTGAGGTGCTTGTTGTTGTTGTGGTTGTTATTCTGACTGTTGATCATTATGATTTTCAGGCACCATCACATTTTTTGTGATCTCGTCAAGCACTGTGTATTCTCTATTTTCTTTTTCCTGTTTCTTTTCGTGCAGCTAATCCTTGTACAAAACCTTTTCATTGAATATGACATCTCTGCTCCTAATGATTTTGTGTTTTTCATAATCATAAAAGTGATAACCAAATCATTAACACCATATCCAATAAAGGTACATTTCTTTGATTTTGCCTCAAGCTTTGTTCTATTTTCTTTATTAATGTGGACAAAGGATTCACAACCAAAATTCTTTAAAAATGAGTAGTTTACCTTTTTACCTGTCCATGCCTCCTCTGGAATGCCACCATCCAAAGAACTTGAAGGCCCTCTATTTATTAGATAAACAACAGTGTCTACAACATCTGCCCAAAATTGTAAAGGCAATCCGACATGCAATCTCATGCACCTTACACGCTCCATGATTGTCTTGTTCATCCTTTCTTACGCACCATTTTCTTGTGGTGTTCCTGGAACTGTCTTCTCTCTACGAATTCCATTCTTTGAACAGTACCTATCAAACTCTTTGCTGCAATATTCACCTCCATTTTCTGATCTGAGACACTTCAACCTTTTTCCTGTCTCATTTTCAACCAAAGCTTTACATTTCTTGAAAGTATCAAATACATCAGGTTTATTTCGAATATAATAAATCCAGGTTTTTCTGGTTGCATCATCAATAAAAGTAACATAATAATGAGAGCCACCAAGAGATGATACTTGAGAAAGTCCCCATACATCTTTATGCACAAGCTCTAATTTTGCTCTCTTCTTTTCTTTCCCAACTCTAAGGAATCTGACTCTCTTCTGTTTTGCATAAACACAATTCTCACAGAATTTTAAATCAACATGCTTCAAACCTGGCAACAAATTTCTTGAGTGAAGAATCTGCATCCCCTTCTCACTCATGTGCTCAAGCCTATGATGCCACAATGTTGTATCTTCTCCTGTAGAGATTAAAGCATTAACAAAATTAGAAATACCATTGCATAAATACAATGTACCAACCTTTCCTCCTTTCACTATTACCAGGGATCCTTTAGTGACCTTCCAGGTTTTATCTATGAAATTAGTTACACAACCTTCACCTCCCAACTGCCTTGTTGAAATCAAATTTTTCTTCAGATCTGGAACATGGCTTATCTCCTTCAATAGCCACTGATTTCCATTTTTATGTTTTATGAAAACTATACCCATTCCAATGATTTTACAGGGTTTATCATCACCCAATCGAACTTGTCCAAAATATTCTTGAACATAATCATAAAAATGTTTCCTATCACGTGTGGCATGGAATGATGCCCATGAATCTATCACACAGGCATCAATAATATTTTCTAATGAAAGAATCAAAGCATCTTGCAAACATCACCTGTTACATTCACTTCATGATTATTTTCTTGTTGCGTGTCTCCGTGTTTTTCCCTTTTGAGACTTGCAGTCTTCCTTCAGGTGTCCTTTCTTCCCGCATTTCTAGCACACTATGCATGATCTGGACTTGGATCTACCTTTTCTTGACTTACTCCAATATCCAAGGCTCTTTCCTCTTTCCATTTTTCTTCCCCTAGTCTCTACAGTCAAAGCATTACCTAATGTCTCACTGGAGCTTTTCTGTCGCATTTCCTCGCTATGGATTGCACCGACAACATCATCAAACTTTAAAGTACTAGATCCAGAGACAGAATTACTAATGGACATAACTAAACCATTCCAACTTTCTGGCAATGAGCACAGAAATAACAGAGCCCTGACTTCATCATCAAAAGTTACCCCTATAGAACTTAATTGACTGGTAACTGTATTAAACTCATTTAAATGATCAGCAACAGATCCACCTTCTGACATCTTCATATTAAATAAACGCTTCATAAGAAATACCTTAT
>APFE030435179.1:22558-39411 GCA_000404065.3 Pinus taeda | reverse complement strand
GTTTTTCAAGAATATGGAACACCTTTGCTCAAGAAAGAAGGTTTGAACATATTCCATAGTTCAATCAAGACAATCATGAAAGATGAAACCTATTGGTATAGGAGGCTAACATAACCAAAGAGATGGCAGTAGGCAGTGCTACCTCTAGTATCTTGTACAACTTATTTCCCAAAGTAATAATAGTAGCACAAGGCCTTGACTCATACTCAGCATGTCGCTTCCATAATTATGGTTGGCCTAATAATACATCACAAAAATCAAAGGGAGAAACGTCACATGATACCTCATCCGTGAAAGGCTTGATGTTGTATGGAAGGTAGCATAGCTAGCTCATGCGAAGATCTCGTCCTTAGTGAAGCCACCTGATGGTGTACAATTGTGGATGTGTTGTGGTCGGTAAGCCCATGCGCTTCATGACCTATGCCGAAATGAGGTTATTTTGGCTCTCGCTGTTGATAATGAACTATAGCGGGGAACCCTTTACCCACATCTGGGGGTGGAAGATGCACTCCTCCTCCTCTAGATCTTCATGGTGGCAACGATGGCACACGTAGTGGCATTGGGATTTGCATCGATAATCTGCTTCCCATTGTCATTCCCCTTGTCGGGCTCTGACTCAGAGTCATAACATGCATCTGATTCTGAAGCCTTTAGCTCAGCCACCAGTGACTGCTTTGCCCGAAACTCACTTCTGTTGTGAGTGGAGATCTTATGGAACTCACACCACTTTCCTGTGCCCTTCTTTAACTTTTTAGAAGTGTACTTTGCTTGCAACTTTGGAAGGTTGTCCTGGGTCGCCCCGCCCTAGCTTTGTCCTCTGTTCTGCAGTTTAGGGGCACCTTTCCCTTGCTTCGGATTCATAAATCCAAAGTCTTGCTTCTTCTAATTAAACTTTTTCTTGATCTCGACCACACATCGATATGTCATGTCGATAGAGGAGATGCCCAAGAATTCCATTTCATCCTAGATGTACCTGTGCAGGCAGTCGAGGTACTTGAGAACCAAATTCTTCTCAGAATCCTTGATACCCGACTTCGTGTGAAGGGTATGAAAAACATTGGTAAACTCTAGCACATCTTGGTCCCTTCCCTATCGCGGCGTTGTCCACTTTATGTGTTTATCCTCACAGCTGCTGACAGGGTAGTTGTTGGGCAGCGGATCCCCCCATAGCAGGTTTTTGGGGCTTGAAGCCCGAATTTTGGTTAAGTGTAATGTAAAGACCCCGCAAAATGCAGGCGCAAAGCGTGAGAGTCTAGGGTTGTCCGCCCTAAAATAATGTAATTTAATGTGAAGTGTGTCAGCCCACCCATGGTCCATGGACCATGGGATTGTATAAATAGGGCAAGGCTCTAAGTGTAAAGTTAGTCTTAGTTTTAGAGAAATATGTTCTTTTGGATGATGAATTAGCTCTGAGTCTGTAAGTCTGATTCTTGGGTTGTAATAGTAGGTAGAGGCTCCATAGCTAAGTGCACAGAGGCCTGGTAGAGTCCGAGCTGTGTACGTGGACCCCTGCAGCTAAGTGCGTAGGGTGGAGTTGGGATTGTACTTGGACAGAGAATTAATAAAAAATAAGTTGATTCTGGAATATTCTATGTCTTTGTTCCTGTTATGCATCTCTTTATAGTTTTATGATTGCGTGCACTTGTTATGAATGTTGAATGATTAATGAGAATATTGGGCCTGTTAGCCCCTGAGGTGCAATGCTACTATTTTTAGAGGAAATGTCCCATGTTTTAGCTCCAACGGCCATGTCTCCTCTTGCTCCGATTTGGCCATAAGGCAGACCTCAAAAATATTACTCTCGCACCTATAATTGCATCGGGTCCTGATCCAAATGGATCCAAATATGCCCTCTAAGTCTTCAAAATCTCATAAAATCATGCCAAAGATCAAAACAATCAAATGAGAAGAGCCCTTAGAATGGTTGAGAAACACTTTAGGGAGGCCAAAAACACGTAAAAATAGTGAAAAACAAAGTATCGGAGGCATAAACAAGTGAAGGCATAGTAGCCGTCAGATCTAACCGATCAACGGTCCAGATCTGATCGGCAACCACAACATAGCGCTTACAATGGCCCAGGGCTATTGTGATATGCGATTGCGACTAATCGCATCACGATATCACAATTGGAGAAACATTATGGAGGGGGGCCTATACCCATACATGTATGCGATGCGATTAGCCAAACCAGATGGCTATATAAACATTACTGCATAGATTTTGAGATCCGCCGAAAGGCGTTTTCTAATGTATTTTCACGTATTTCGTTATTTAACGAAATACAAAGAAACAACACCAATGCAATAAGACCCCGACCCAAAAGGGTTCGTGAAGGGAAATATATAATATTTGAAGTCCAGAGGGAGACAATTTTCACGTTATTTTCACGATTTTTAACATATTTTTAAAATACAAAGGAGCATGGCCGAAGTGACTTGCAATAGCAATGAGGACAGACACGATAGAGAAATAGACCGTATTTAAGGATTTTTGAAGTCTGGAATGAACAGAGTTTTGGCGGAATTTCACAGTGTTGTAGCGTTCCTCTGTGTAAAACAGAAAACAATCATTTTTGGTATTCGAAAGGATTTCAAAGGCCCGAAGACCCATTCTGTTATAGGACAGAGGCCGGGAGACATATGGCTGGAAGGCGAAAAATCCATAGCATGATGCAGCCAAACCAACAGAAGTGATCATGGAGCATCACTGGCACGAGTGAGCTACCTAACAGCGCATCAAAATTACCAAGATTTGGTTACTATGTTGTTTGAAAAAGAGACCTCTGGCTCATGTCTATTTAATCATGGCATCAAGTGGTTAGAAGCCAGAGGGGATAAATTAAGACACCTCAAACCTTAGAGAGCCCGAGAGCATTGTAAAAATCCTATAAATGGCTGAAAGTTAGAAGGATCAAGGGTTCAAATTTTGGGGACTGTGGATACTCTTTTCCTCCCAGCGTCTCATCTTCATTCTAGTAATACAAGCTTCTTTTGTTGTTATATGTTCAATCGCCATCTTTCCCTCTGTTCTAATCTTGCACTTGAATGCATTATTCATGTTTTCTTCTCTATCGAATGCTAGATAACTATCATCTTATCTCTGCGTTGATAAATTAGATTTGTAAGCTTCATTTACTTTCTGTAGCTACCCATTCATATGTGTTTATGTATGTATCTACTAGTATGGTTAGGATTCTCCATCTATTCATTGAATCTATAAACTATTGAGCATTAGTGGTTGAAAGCCTTGTCAAGCTGAGGGTGTTCATGCATGTTTTGAGTGAAAATAGAGTTGAAATAGTCATCTGACTTGATCCAAACCCCAATCTATTCCAATCGTTCAAAGAACGAAATTGAATATTTATATGTTTCCAGGCATCTCTGAGCTACAACCTAGAAGAGTTTCCTGGAGTGCTAACATAATTGGCACCATTTCCAAGGACAGGAAACTGAAGCTCAGTGTCCCTGGGGGATGACACAGATCCAAATTTGATGATAGACGAAGTCTGGACACTTTTTCGATTGTAATCATCTATTTGGCGACTCTACTGGAAGACGAACCTCTTGGCGACTCCACTCCATAGTCTTGGCTCAGTTTTTGAGGCATGCTCGGAGAAATCCTCGGAGGCCACAAGCTGACCCAGTACCTGACCCTGAAAGAATCATTGAAGAAAGAAAGGCGTTGCAAAAAGGAGCATCAGGTTCAAGTAGTTCTAAACAATATTCTATATCTCTTCAAGAAAATCCTATAATAGAACAAATACATGTTGAGAGTATAGCATATAATACTAACAATGAAGAAAAAATCTTAGAGACTCATAGAGCTCTTTATTCTCTAGGTTCTCCTTTTGTTGCAAGCCCAAACGAAACCTCTCCTCCTATCCATCATACTCCTTTAGTCCTATCAGACACTCCTCAACCCTCTGTCATTCAAACTTCCAATACCCTTGTAGCCACCACAGCTATGGCAGGTCCACAAGCACCTACCAAAATGGAAAGAATCATAGTTGCTAGGTATGGACCTCTAATACTGCCCACTCCTTTGAATGCCATGCCTACTGGAGAATATCAGAAGTATAGGCCTAATTTCACTAGGACTGAAGGTGTTTCAACTGAGGAACATCTTGAATCATTCTATAGCTATGCTGATAACCTAGACATTAGTGAAGATGATGTATGGATGAGAGTCTTTGTCCAAAGTCTAGATGGAGAGGCTAGAAAATGGTTCAGAGAACAGACCCCAAGGTCTATAGCAAATATTGAGGCTTTAGATGATGCATTCCTAAAGCATTGGGAAGATAAGAAGGATCTACTCTACTACCACACCGAGTTTGGGAACTTAAAGAGGGAAAATTGTGAGTTGTTGTCTGATTTTAATAAGAGGTTTAACCACATGTACAGCAAGATACCAGCGGAAGTAAAACCCACCACTACCTCTGCTAAACTCACTTATGCCAATGCCTTTGATTCTGACTTCTGTCTACTGTTGAGGGAGAGATGATGTGCTACCTTGGCTAATATGCAGGATGCAGCCTTGGAAGTAGAATCAAACATCATGGCTGCAGAGAAGCTCAAGGGGAATGTTGATAGAAGGAGACAGAGGGGTGAATCTTCATCATCTTCAGATCCCAAGATAGATAAAATGACCAAGATGATAGAGTCGTTAGCCTCATAAATCTCCAAATTAAAGATTGAGCAGCACCCTGGGAAAGGAAGAGTTCCTAATACCTTTGCTCCTAGAAATCCAAATCCATATAGAAGAGCTAATGAGCAGTTGCAGATTCTGCAAAGAAGCAAAGATGCCAATGAAGACCAAAGGATGAACACCCATTTCCAGAATGTATTCATGGAAGAAGAGAAATTTGAAGAATATGATGAGATCCATTGTCTAGAAGACAAAGGCAGTTCCTCCTTCTTGACCTCCATTGCCTATGAAAAGTCATTATTCAATGACCAGATCAGGCAAGAGTGGGATGGTGAAGCTTTTCTGCAAACTGAGGATCAACACAGATATAATCTGAGGTCGAAGATAAATAACGCCAAGGAAACTCCTATTCAAAGAGTTGTTGTCCCTACAATATAGAAAGCTAAAAAGCATAAACGACCGGTAGTTGATCCCATCATCCTCAAAACTCCAACTTGCGAGGTAAGAGGCCTTGACAAGTCTCCTTCTCCTTTCAGTTTTGAATCAAAAATTCAAAAGCTAAGCATACCTATACCTCTGATTGAACTAGTGAAGAATGAGTCCTTCAAGAGATCTATCCTCAAGGCCCTTGAGCCTAAAGCCATCCAAGCCTCCATTGACTATGTAAAACTGCAAGACGAAAAACTGGTTGTTGTTCTCAGCCCAATGATTGAAAATTTTGATGATAGCTCCCCATCATTCTATGACTCTTTGACTATTCATCACAAAATCCTTCACAACTACTTTCTGGACATAGGAGCCAGCCATAATCTAATGCCCAAGGTTGTCATGGATGAGTTGGATCTTGACATTACCAAGTCTTATCATGACCTGTTTTCTTTTGACTCTAGAAAAGCGAAATGTTTGGGATTAATCAAAGACCTAGCCATCACCTTGTCTCAGCTACCCACGAAGAGCATGATGATGGATATTGTGGTCACAGATGTACCCCCTAAGTTTGGCATGTTGCTCTCCAAAGGTTGGATCAAGAGATTAGGTGGAACATTGCAAAATGATTTGTCCTATGCTACTGTCCCAATTTTTGGAGGTGAGAATAGGAGATTATACAAAGAAGCTCAGTTGGCTTATATCATCAGTGATAAAAGGAATCCCACTAATCACCCCATCTATGCTGTCAACACTGAATTTGGAGCATGTATTCTTCAAATTGAAGAATCCTAGTTGGCCTCCACACAGCTTAAGAAACTAGTTTGCCAGATCACAGAGGAAGAAGGCCCACAAATTTGGGACATGTTCTTTGATGGAGGTTGCTCTAAGGAAGCTGCAGGGGCAGGTGTAGTCCTTTTGTCCCCTACACAGGAATGCATTCATTTATCTTTCAAGTTAACTTTTCAAGTCACAAATAACATAGCAGAATACGAAGCCTTGATATTGGGCTTAAACGCTGCTAAAGAAATGGGCATCAAAGGTCTGAAGGTGTTTGGAGATGCAGACCTTATCATTCAGCAGGTCAACAAAACTTTCCAAGCAAAGCATCCAAGGCTGAAAGCATACAAAGATGAGGTATGGAAGATCAAGGGCTCTTTTAATATTTTCACCATTTCTTACATCCTGAGAATGAAGAACCAGCTTGCTGATTCCCTTGTTGTGTCTGCTAGCACGTTTATTCCTCCTTTGCCTCCTAAATTGACTTATGAAGTTCAGGTGAAATATAGACCATCTCTACCTAACAATGTTAAATACTGGAAAGTTTTTGAAGATGATGATGAAATTAATCGGTTTTTACAAGTCGTTGATGAATTTTTTTGAAATGCACATCGACCAAGAAAATGAAACCATTGAAGAATGCAACCAGTCCAAGCTAAAGGACGAGATTGGGCAGGATAGCATTGTTCAGCTACCTAGCAACCATAGACCAAAGGATTGGTACCCCTAGAGAATCTGTTTGATCATAATGATGTACCTTATAAGCCTACCAAAAAAGAAAATGAGTTTGTTGTTCATAAACATAATTTACGGAGTCCAGCCCATCCAAAGTACATAAATCTGTCCACTCACTTATCTTCTGCCCAAAATTCTGAATATTGCACCCTGATGAATCAATTTGCTGATATTTTTGCTTGGGAGTACAGTGAGCTTAAGAACTATGACACCAACATCATTCAACATAAAATTCCACTGGAGAAGAACACCATCCCTTTTAAGTAGAAATTAAGACCTATCAGCCCTCTCTTATTGCCTTTGATTGAAAAGGAAATCAAGAAGCTACTAGATTCCAAGATCATATTTCCCCTAAGGTATTCAAAGTGGATAGCTAACCTTGTGGTAGTAAGAAAGAAGAATGGAGAAATCAGGCTTTGTGTTGACTTTAGGAATCTGAACAAATGCTCTAAAAAAGACAACTACCCCCTACCTAAGATGGAACACTTGCTGCAAAAAGTTTTAGGGGCTAGAGTCATGTATTTCTTAGATGGATTTTTAGGTTACAATCAGATTGTTGTACATCCAGAATATCAGGAAAAGACCACCTTCACTACTCCTTGGGGCACTTTCATGTACTCCAAGATTCCTTTTGGACTGATGAATGTTGGGGCTACTTTTCAGAGGGCCATGGACATAGCCTTTGTGGGAGAGAAGGAAAAGTTTGTCCTTATTTACCTTGATGACATAATAGTCTTTTCCAGCAGTCACAAGGACCATTTGTAGCATTTGAAGAAGGTGTTTCTAAAGTGCAGATGTTTTGGAATTTCTATAAACCCAAAGAAGTCATAGTTTTCTCTAGAAGAAGGCAAACTGCTAGGACATATTGTTTCTGCTGAAGGTATGAAGATCGATCCAACAAGAGTTCAAGCAAATTAGACATTGTCCATCCCAAGGTCAAAAAGGGGCATTCAATCTTTCCTGGGTAAGTTTAACTTTGTCGGGAGGTTTATTCCAAACTTCGCAGAACTAGTGAAGCACATCACTTCCATGTTGAAGAAAGGATCAGAATAAAATGGACAGATGGTGCAAGAAGCTCTTTTGAAGCCATCAAACAAGTTATCATGGAAGCTCCCACTCTAATCAGCCCAGATTATAACATGGAGTTTTATATCTTCTCTTTTGCCTCTTATGATACACTTGCAGCAGTTCTATTGCAGAAAAATGATGAAGGTGTAGAGCACCCTGTGGCCTTTTTCAGCAAAACTTTGAGGGGCGCTAAACTAAGGTATAACCTTATTGAAAAACAAGCTTATGCTCTCATAAAATCTTTAAAGGCATTCAGAATCTATATTCTACATTCCAAAGTGGTTTCGTATGTACCTTCAACCTCAGTAAAAGATGTTCTAACTCAGCCAGATATTGATGGAAAGAGAGCTAAATGGATTGCAAATTTCATAGAGTTCAACATAGAGGTAAAGCCCACCAAGCTTTTCAAAGACCAAGGCTTCGCTAAGCTTATGGCTAAGGAAAATTGCAGTTTGTTAGACATCAATTGCGTGGGTTCAAATTCAAGTGGCGAGAGGATAGAGGAAGCAGCAGAAGAGCAAGAGAAAGAGCAGAATCAATCTTTGGTTGAAAATCTGGCCACCTGTGAATGGTATTCCAATGTAGTTCATTTTTTGCAAAAGCTAGAAGTCCCTCCAGGGCATAGCTCAAGTCAAGCCCGAGCCATTAATCTCAGATCAGCCAAATTCTACATTAATGACAATCTGCTCTATTGGAAAGAGCCATCAGGGATCCTCTTGAGATTTCTAGACAAAGGACAATCTATCGAAGTCACGCACTAGTTCCATTCTAGCATCTGTGGAGGGCATCATTATTGGAAAACCACAGCCCACAAGATCCTGAGAGCTAGGTATTATTTGCCTTCTCTATTCTCTGATGTGTTTTCTTTTGTGAAGTCTTGTGACAAATGTCATAGGTTTTCAAGAAGACAACAGCTAAAATCTCTTCCCTTGAAGCCAGTACACATCAACGGTCCCTTCCAGCAGTGGGATTTGGACTTCGTAGGTGAGATCAATCCACATTCTAGTGGCCATCACAAATGGATCTTGGTAGCCACTGATTATTTCACCAAATGGATTGAGGCCATACCCACTAAAAATGCTAATCATCAGGTTATCATAAAGTTCTTGAATGAGAATATTTTCACTAGATTTGGTTGCCCAACCAAAATAGTCATTGATAATGCAGCATCTTTCAAGGAAAAAGAATTGGTCGACATGTGTGAATCCATGGGAATTCAATTGGTGCATTCTACCTCATATTATCGTCAAGGCAATGGCCTAGCAGAATCATCTAACAAGAGTCTTGTAAGGATAATCAAAAAACTGTTGGAGGACAACAAAAAGAACTGGGATTCCAAGTTCAAGTTTGCACTGTGGGTTGACAGAGTTACCAACAAGAAGTCCATAGGAAATTCTACATTTAAGCTGGTTTATGGCACTGATGTTGTTTTTCCTATCTAGTTGATTCTCCCTGTGGCCAAATTCTTGCAAGAAGAACAGGAAGAAGAGAATGACATAGCGAGGAGAATGAGTAGCTTGGTTGAATTACAGTAGATCAGAGAACAACTAGTTGTGAAGTCAAGAATTCATCAGAAGAAGATCAAAGAAACCTTTGATAGAAAGGAAAAATGGACAGTTTTCAGGTTGGTGACTCGTTTCTCAAATGGGATGCATTGAAGGAAAAGAAGGGCAACCATGGTAAATTTGATGCCTTATGGACAGCACCATTTTTCATTGCTCAAGCTCAGATGAACAATACTTTCATTTTGAAAAATTTGGAGGGGGAACGTGTTTTTGATGGCCTAGTCAATGGGCAGTTTTGAAACTTTACATCATATGGGGCTTTAAGGGCTTAATATTGTAATAGGTTTTTTCAGTTTTTGTTTTCTATGCAAATTAACTCCATGCCCAGTGAAACATTAGGAAATAAGTTTGTTTTGGTTGTTACTAGAAAGGCAGTAGTATGCAGTTCTTAAAACCTCACAGGGAGGCTTTCATCCCCAGAAGGAGCCAATGTTAGCCCCTGAGGTGCAGTGCTGCTATTTTTAGCGGAAATGTCCCCTGTTTTAGCTCTGATGGCCACGTCTCCTCTTGCTCCGCTTTGGCTATAAGCCAAACTTCAAAAATATTACTCTCGCATCTATAATTGCATCGGGTCCTGATCCAAATGGATCCAAATATGCCCTCTAAGTCTTCAAAATCTTGTAAAATCATGCCAAATTTCAAAACAATCGCATGAGAAGAGCCCTTAGAATGGTGGAGAAACACTATTGGGAGGCCAAAAACACATAAAACCAGTGAAAAATAGAGTTTCGGAGGCATAAACAAGTGAAGGCATAGTGGTTGTCAGATCTGGCCGATCAACGGTCCAGAACTGATCGGCAAATCAAAATTGGCAACCACAACAAAGTGCTTACAATGGCCCGGGGCTATTGCCATATGGGATTGCGACTAATCGCATCGCGATATCGCAATTGGAGAAACATTATGGAGCGGGGCCTATACCCATACATGTATGCGATGTGATTAGCCGGACCCGAAGGCTATATAAACATTATTGCATAGATTTTGAGATCTGGCGAAAGGCATTTTCTAATGTATTTTCACATATTTTGTTATTTAACGAAATGCAAAGAAACAACACCAATGCGATAAGACCCAGACCCAAAAGGGCTCGTGAAGGGAAATATATAATATTTGAAGTCTGGAGGGAGCCAATTTTCATGTTATTTTCACGATTTTTAATGTATTTTTAAAACACAAAGGAGCAAGGCCGAAGACACTTGCGATAGCAATGAGGATGGACCCAATAGAGGAATAGACCATATTTAAGGACTTTTGAAGTCCAAAATGAACAGAGTTTTGGCAGAATTTCACAGTGTTGCAGCGTTTCTCTGTGTAAAACAGAAAACAGTCATTTTTGGTATTCGAAAGGATTTCAAAGGCCCGAAGACCCATTCCGTTACAGGACAGAGGTTGGGAGACAGAGGCTGGGAGACGAATGGCCAATAGGGGAAAAAGCCACAGCACGATGCAGCCAAACCAACAGAAGTGATCATGGAGCATCGCTGGCACGAGCGAGCTACCTGACAGCGCGGAAAAATTACCAGAATTTGGTTACTGTGTTGTTAGAAAAAGAGACCTCTAGCTCATGTCTATCTAATTTTGGCATCAAGCAATTAGAAGCCAGAGGTGATAGATTAAGACACCTCGAGCCTCAGAGAGCCTAAGAGCATTGTAAAAAGCCTATAAATGGCTGAAATTTAGAAGGATCAAGGGTTCAAGTTTTGGGGAGTATGGATACTATTTTCCTCCCAACGTCTCATCTTCATTCCAGTAATACAAGCTTCTTTTGTTGTTATATGTTCAATCACCATCTTTCCCTCTGTTCTAAGCTTGAACTTGAATGGGTTATTCAAGTTTTCTTCTCTATTGAATGTCAGATAACTGTCATCTTATCTCTGCATTGATAAATTAGATTTGTAAGCTTCATTTACTTTCTGTAGCTAGCCATTCATATGTGTTTATGTATGTATCTACTGGTATGGTCAGGATTCTCCATCTATTCATTGAATCTATAAACTATTGAGCATTAGTGGTTGAGAGCCTTGTCAAGCTAAGGGTGTTCATGCATGTTTTGAGTGAAAATAGAGTTAAAACAGTCATCTGACTTGATCCAAACCCCAATCTATTCCAATAGTTCAAAGAATGATATTGAAGATTTATATGTTTGCAGGCATCTTCAAGCTACAACCTAGGAGAGTTTCTTGGAGTGCTAACATAATTGGCGTCGTTGCCGGGGAGAGGAGACTGAAGCTCAGCTTCCCTGGGGGATGACACAGATCCATCTTTGATCATAGATGAAGTCTGGACACTTTTTCGGTTGTAATCATCTATCTGGCAATTCTACTGGAGGATGAACCTCTTGGAGACTCCACTAAATAGTTTTGGCTTAGTTTGTGAGGCATACTCAGAGAAATCCTCAGAGGCCACAAGCTGACCGAGTACCTAACCCTGAAAGAATCATCGAAGAAAGAAAGGCGTTGCAAAAAGGAGCATCAGGTTCAGGTAGTTCTAAACAATATTCTATATCTCTTCAAGAAAATCCTATAATAGAACAAATGCATGTTGATAGAATAGCATATAATACTAACAGTGAAGAAAAAATCTCAGAGACTCATAGAGCTCCTTATTCTTTAGGTTCTCCTTTTGTTGTGAGCCCAAAGGAAACCTCTCCTCCTATCCATCATACTCCTTTAGTCCTATCAGTCACTCCTCAACCCTCTGTCATTCAGACTTCCAGTACCCTTGTAGCCACCATAGCTATGGCAGGTCCACAAGCACCTACCAAAATGGAAAGAATCATAGCTTCTAAGCATGGAGCTCTAGTACTGCCCACTCCTTTGAATGCCATGCCTACTGGAGAATATCAGAAGTATAGGCCTAAGTTCACTGGGACTGAAGGTGTTTCAACTGAGCAACTTCTTGAATCATTCTATAGCTATGCTGATAACCTGGACATAGTGAAGATGATGTATGGATGTGAGTTTTGTCCAAAGTCTAGATGGAGAGGCTAGAAAATGGTTTAGAGAACTGACCCCAAGGTCTATAGCAGATATTGAGGCTTTAGATGATGCATTCTTAAAGAATTGTGGGGATAAGAAGGATCTAGTCTACTACCACACTGAGTTTGGGAACTTAAAGAGGGAAAATTGTGAGTCGTTGTCCGATTTTAATAAGAGGTTTAACCGCATGTACAGTAAGATACCAGCTGAAGTAAAAACCACCACTACCTCTGCTAAACTCACCTATGCCAGTGCCTTTGATTCTGACTTCTGTCTACTGTTTAGGGAGAGACGATGTGCTACCTTGGCTGATATGCAGGATGCAGCCTTGGAAATAGAATCAAATATCATCGCTGCAGAGAAGCTCAAGGGAAATGTTGATAGAAGGAGACAGAGGGGCGAATCTTCATCATCTTTAGATCCCAAGATAGATAAAATGACCAAGATGATAGAGTCGTTAGCCTCTGAAATCTCCAAATTAAAGGTTGAGCAGCACCCTGGGAAAGGAAGAGTTTCTAATACCTTTGCTCCTAGAAATCCAAATCCATATAGAAGAGATAATGAGCAGTTGCAGATTCTCCAAAGAAGCAAAGACGCCAATTGTTACATAGTAATTTGTCACCGCCTTCACCCCAGTCCTTCCACTGTGTCATGTGTCCAAGTAAAACATGCTCCTACTGAACAAATTCTCTCTTATGTTGCCATTTACCCACTTTTCCTAAGTTTTCTGCCTCATCGCGAGAATGGACTTAATATACATGGTGGACATTGGTCGTAAATAGTCCAGTTGCACTTCCATCGTGGAAGTACATCTGTTTCTCGTGACAGTCCGATTTCATGCTCTGGTGCGAGGCTACCTGCTATCTTTAGCGACGGTCTAACTGGCTACATTGCCTACTAGCGATGTCAACACTAAAGCTTAGTTATAAACTTGCGATGATCCAGATTGGGCGAATTCATTCCAACAGTCAGCGTTCTGGATTTCTCCAGACCTCATTGTTGGCATAGTTTGTGTCGCCCTTCCTCCTCTAGTATGGCAGTTCTGTCATTCGTGCTACCTTCCTTGGGGATAAGCTCTCTCTTCCACCTTTCATGGAGACTCCTTCTCCTATTTAAACACTCACCTTTGATATGATCAGCTAGTTGGTAATTTCTTGGATTGAGCATTGTTGTTAGTGCTTTTGAGTTTGATAGATAGCTGGTGTGGGTGTGACAAGTGTGGGATTGTTGATAACTTGTGGAAGGTTGTGAAGTGCCCTTAAATTTGTGTTAAAACTTATGAGTGAGAGAGAGACTTTGTATGTTGGGGGATCCATCTTCAAAGAGTGAATGCTTGAGAAATACACTGGTTGGACCCTCTGAGAAGGCTTGCAACGTCAAGACTTTGGTTGTAAGCTAGCTCTTATTTTCATTATTAATATAATCAATGATGTTTTCCTATGTCTTGTATGTAATTTACATGATAGCTCATGACTTCTTGACTTTGTGAGTAAATAGATCATTGTTATTTTCCAGTTACGTGCTTTGTTGTATTTTCGTTGCATTGTTTCAGGTTGATCACTCATTGAGGAGAAGGAAGCGAAAGCTGGAGCAGTGCAACGGAACTCCATTGACCATTGGTTGAGTTAGGCCTCCAACTATGACTATTTAAGGAAATCTATTGTTGATCTGTCCTTGTTGTGACTAGACCCACTCTAGGGCTAGAGGGGTTGCCTCTGTCCATAGAGGGAACACTTTCCTACATCACAAGTTGGCGACTCCACTGGGGAGTCTGTCCTATGTTCTTCTCTTGTTTTCTCTTGTTTTGATTTTGATTTGGTTTCTCTTGAGTTTTGGGGATTAACTATCAGCCTTTTGGGTCACCTAGATCGATATGGGGAATCCCTCTATGGTCTGTTGGGTTGACTAGTTTTTGTTTGGGATTTTTTTTTTCGTTTGTCATTGTTTTTAACATCATCGTAGAAAATAGTTTAACAGTCATGTTGACATCGCAGTTATTCTTTTGTAAAGTCCTATGCGTCATTGAATAACGTCTCACAGTCGCGACGACTCTAAAAATTGGTACGTCGCGGAAAAGATGTGTACTTCAGCGACGATGTCACCTTGTTGCTACTGCTAGTTGCTGATCGATGCTAGTTGCTTGTGTAGTTCCTGCGATGATTCCTATAGAATTGATTTTCTCAATTCTGCCTCCTGAGTTCACCAGTCCTATTGATCCCTTGCTCTTTTCTCTTGCTCAGTAGCTTGTTTTTCACTGTTTATGGTTAAGGTACTTTTTCTTTGGCTTTGTTGAATGAATCTTGCATTTTTTCCTATGTGACCTAGTTCATTCTTTCAAGTTCTTGAATCAATTGGCTTGGTTGCTGGTTTTCCCAAGGTTCATTTGCAACTTTCTTTTTGGTTTGATTGAGCCTTCCCCATTGCTTGTTTTTGGTTGATTTTTAGTGACGATTATTGAACCAATCTTTGGTATTGATTCGATTTCTTTTCACTACCGAACATAGATCACAATTGTTCGGATGGACTGGTTTTTCCACGCTTACTTGTTTGTTTCTTTTAAATTTAAAAAACATCAAAATCAAAAGACTGCATTCATTTAGTATACGAAAGTGAAAGTGAATTGGCATTTCAAGGTTGCATATTGAAAAGAGAATGATAAAATCTCTCATTAGTAGTATCCATGCACTGTAGGGATTGATGTCTGTACGCATTGAGTGACTGCATTTGCTTATCTTGGTTTTCTTGGTTTGGGAATGATCTCTCTACCCTCCTGTAGGTAGGTGTTCATCAAAGTAAAAGAATATTTCGTTCATTCTAGCTGCATCCTAGGTTTTGTTGTATACATACGGTAAGGCCTGAAAACTAAAACATAATTCAAGATCAACTTTAAAATGAACTGAATAAACCTAACAATGCATTGGAACATAACGCTCATTACTTAGAGGTCTAGGTTAGAGACGTGCTCCAGTGTCGTTAAACCTAGTCACTATTGTTTTCACTCAAGGTTGGGTGGTTCCTCCTTCTGTGACTCAATAACGGTCTAGTACGGAATTGTGCTCCCATGTACCTTCAAGTATATGTTGGGAGACCCCACTAGGTTATAATCATATATCCTTAGGAAGTCATGTCTACCGCCTTGCAAACCGTAATGCACTGAACACAGCATTCGGGAAGATTGACTGTTGTACGGAAAGTCCTTGGTTTTCATATGACTACCAAGGTGTATATGTAGTTTTACGGGTTGTTTGGTAAACCTTTTGCCTAGTTCTCTAGAGTAGTCACTTTCGTTCCTTTTCGGACTCCCTAAAAGAAAAGGTCCATCTAAGCACTTGTCACTTCAGGCTCATTAAATATTTGAAGGCAACTAGAGTCACCTTTTCGTCCTTTTCTCGACTCTTTAAAGATGAAAAGGTCTAGTTCTGTTCCTGTGTCTTAAAATTTATTTGGCCACGTTCACATTTACCCTGTTAGACCTTGTTTGCATTTTAGGTTGTGTAGGGTTCTTTCTCATTAGTTTTCCTAGGATTTTGAATTGAATCATCCTAGCGGAATCACCGATCCCATCTCCCATTCCAAGTGACCAAGGGTCTCCATCCTCTGTCGCTTCCGAGGTTTTGGTTGTTAGTGATACTCTCCTTGTTATCCCAAGTATTCAACCGCTTAACTCTCGCACTCCAGAGGATGCATCCTACGACATCCGTTGTAACCCCATTTGGGAGCCTTCCGAAGAATACTTTCCCGTTACTCCTCCTAGTTTTTCGGTCCCGATGTCTTCCTCCGACATGGATGAGACGACTCCCGTCTCCGGTGAAGAATCCTTTGTGACAAAAAGTGAAATACCTATGCCTATAGAAACTTCGCCTTTCCGTGTTACTTCCCTTGGTGTCACGTTGCCCTTAAGATATAATGCTTTGGCAGACATCATCAATTCTAGGTCTCCCCTTTCGAGTTCCATATGGTCTCGTACTGTCCCTCTGACTTCGGAGCCTTTTACACCCCAGATTCACAATGTGTCTGTCACATTTGTTCTGACCATGCCAACTGTTTGTGTGGCTTCTTCAACCCCTGTTGTCAGTGCCGCCACTGCTTCTTCAATGGTGACTAATATTGCCAGGCCTTCTGTTGGTCCTACCAATAGTGGCCAGATGGCAAGAGTTGTTAATCCCACACTAAGTGCCCCACCTTCTTCTGGTTCCATTCTAGCAGGGGAGGCATATGATCAATATGTACAAGCTCTTCGAAATCTGGATCCTCAAAATCTGTTTCATTATTATGATTCTCGCGGAGCTCATATCTATTACCCTGGACCTATGCCATCTCAACCCGCGGTTGAGGTCACAGTTCTGTTTTCCTTTGCTTGGTATACCACCACTTATCATGGTGGCCAAGCACCCCCCGCAAATTTTCAAGGGCCACCCTATCAAGGTCAATTGTCTTACGGACAACCTTATCCAGGGCAACCTAGAGGCCCACAAGGACAACTCTTTCAGGGACAACCTTCAGCCTTTGGTGGTTCCTCCTTTACCTATTTTGGGCAACCTTCCGGTAATCCAGGACAACCTTACATACAACAAGGCCAACCCGGTGTCCAGCAAGGCTACTCTTCTAGGAAAGTCGGTCAGCCTTATGTTCAGCAAGGCCAACCCACTGTCC
>APFE030435179.1:877-15274 GCA_000404065.3 Pinus taeda | reverse complement strand
TACATTCAACAATATTGAATCTGAGACACACAATCGTATTGTGCTCTTTGCCTTCCGATCCAACTTCTTCCATTCTTCATCGCTCACTCCCGTTGGTTTAGTACCCAGATCTATTGCGATCCACTGATCTTTATCCACCAACAGATCCTCCATCTTGAGTTTCCACAACTCAAAACTCTGACCATTGAACTTCTCAATCTCTATCTTTCCGCTGCTCGCCATCTTATTTCAACACCAGAATAATCGATCTCACAGATCTCCCACTGAACAGGGTCTACCACAGGCCCGAGTGAAACCCCTCAGCAACAAAGGTGTCCCCTTAACAATTGGTATTGGAGCCAAATATTGGCTTCAAAGGGATTCTTTGATGCCAGGGGTTTATAGTGTCTGATGAGATCAATGCAGCCTTTTTTACAAATCTGGGTCTAAAAATAATGGTGGAACAATCGTACACGGAAGAACCTTGAGAAGAATGTGTGGAAGATAGTGCCATAACTTCCAAGGATCGCAGTGCATTTGCAATATTTACCAATTTGGAACATGCTGACGAATTGTTCAGGATTCATGCGACTATTTAAAGAAGGTTGAGAGATACCTTTGGTCAACAAAAGAAAATTGTTCATGTGGCTTCGAAAATTGTTCGTTTTCTACTACGTGAGGCCACCGGTGTTGGAATCTACAAGGTTCTCGTCGGGCTCGCAGTTGGAGCGATTTGATAGAAGTTTTTGAGCAAATCAGATTGAGAGAGGATGGATCAGAATCGCAACAGCAATTAACTAAAAAAAAAAAATGAAGTCAAAATTATTGCATGTAAATGGGCATACTACTGTAAGACCTGGTAAGGCATGTGTACCCCTCGGTGATCACCGGTAAAGTCTGGGTTAGACCTAGGTGATAGGGGGATGCCGGGTTAACAATACCTCGGGTAAAAACTCTGAGGGGTGTAAGAGCTAGAGTGAGGGGGATTGTCTCACTTAGCAGGTTTGGCTGGAGTTATTCAAGGAACCCCAAGTCAAGTTTAAGGGGGGAATTATTAGGTAAACTTGACTCATCATAGAGTCAAAGTTGACCAGGTTAAATAGTTATGGTTTTGGGGCACGTGGTATTGTGCACCCATAGTATTTTGCCCGCGGTATTATATGTAATGGAGTTTATAAAAGGCTGGAAGGACTTCATTGTAATGTAAGACCTGGAGGTGAGTGGTGAAGGCTCACTTGGTCGGATTGGCCACGGTTTTGGCCAAGGATAATGAAATTTCATTATGGTTGGGTTTTTCCCCGGATTTGGGGTTTTCCCAGATAAACATGTGTGTTTATGTGTTGTGTTTATCGCTGGTTATTTTTCATCTCAGTAAATCTCAATATTAATTTATTTTCTCTGAATAATTTCTTAACAATATGTGCCCACCCTATGATCCTGGTCTCCCACGGTCTGGGCATGTCCAAGTCCATATCCTATAACTGAAGCGTCGGCACCCGCTCCAGCATGAGCGGGATCAAGATAGACCTGTAGTCAAATTTTTTCATCTCCCCACGACAACAGTTGGTAAGTTGTCTCTTCATGTTGGTCATCACTGTTTCTGCCCAGTTTAACATGGTCGGGTTGAGGCATTCAAGATCCAACCGGAGTTGGGTCTTTGTTGCCTCATGTTGGGCTTGGGATCCCACTGCCCTCGTCACCATAAATAGAACTGCACGAAGAACCAAGTCTTCTATCGTCGAAATTTCCACCTTCCCGCTCTTTGATTTGCATGCCCGTGGGCACACTCATGCCACCAGCATGTCTAGAGATTCGTTCCCAGTCCGCTGGCCTTCTAGAATCGGCCTCTCACCGCGACGAGACAATCTAGTTAGGAAATATATATCCGTAGCGTCGAAGTCAATGTCTCTGCCCCGGATAATGAATTTTCTGTCTGTTGGGTTCCAGGCACGAATTAGCAGCTCTAACAAATCGGGTTGGGCCCAAAGGTGCAGAGTGAGGAATAATTTTAGCAACCCGCACACACGTAAAGCATTTCGGCACCCACCATCAGCAAAGGCTTCCTCATCATTGACATCGTGAGTTCGTTCCTGTCAAACAAATGCCATGATGCCCTGCATGACAAGAAAAAATGAATTAGAACTCCTTTTGTAAATTTGAATTCATAGTTTACACAAAAAATTATTTTCGCATCGCCATCACGACTGTTTCTAAAACAACTGCGATGGCGCTCAGTTCACATTTCATTTTTCTCGCGATAATCGCGAGAATACATTAGATTCTTGTGATGATCTAAAGGTGTTACGTGTAAATCATGCTCGGTCATCGTGAACCCAAGCGGCTTTCCCACGATGACCGAGAGGCGGACTCCAATTCAAAAATCCATCTAAATTCACCTACCTAACACTAAATTGCATAACAAAACTACTAAAATGAAGCGCAGGGAAAAATGTGCTTACTTGGCGGCGATTTCAAGACGAATCGTGGACGGATGAGGCTGGAATCAGCTTGAGAACTTTGCTCAGGTTGGTGCTCCAAACGCTCCAAGCTAAAACAAACAGTGCAAATGGTAAAAACAAATGAATTACCCCACCCTTTTTATAGTAATTTTTTGAAATATTAAAAATTTTACTTTAGAATGTGGGTTTTTTCCATTTGTATTGCATGGTTAATTGGAGTTTTTGGTTTTTAACTATGTTTTCGCATACATTAATCCTTTATGTCGAATGGGTTTTACGTTTGACATGTTTTGTAGTGGAGTTACAGGTAGTGGAGTTAAATCGTACTGCATGTGCACTTGATCCATAAAGTCTCCTTTAACACTCTTTTCTGACTTAAAAGATGAAACGATAGTCGAGTTATCCCTTTTGACTCGTTAAACGAAATAAGAGGCGGTCTGCTTTAAGATCTTTTCTGACCGTATAAACATGAAAAGATTGTCGAGCTTTTGTTGTTTCAGGCTCGTTATTGGTTACGAAACGACGTGGTTTCAATCACTTTTCTACTTTTTCAGGTCGAGGTCACTAATCACGAAAAGTACTCCTTGATCATAATGGTCAAGCGGTTCTCTCGAGTATTGTTTTGTACTTTTTCGGGCTCGAGGGACACAAATCTACGAAAAAGGAACCCCCTGGAATTTTCTTTTCCATGTCTTTTTCAAACTCTCTAAACATGAAAAAGACTCCTAGTTTTACCTATGTCGGACTCGTTAAACCTTGATGACATTGGACTCGTCACCATGACGAGACTTGAGCTTCTCCTCCCTAGGGCTCGTTAAAATATTACTAGGTTGGATTCAACCGAAGGTCAAACTTATATTACAAGCACATGGTATCCCCTTCAAGCTTGATTTCAAAAATAATTGGGGTACTCACCAGCAATGGTGGGGGAAAATTTGGAAATCATCATTGATTGTCTATGGCAGCTAGTCACTCTTGAACATCGACACTTTTGCTTCTTGTCGGGTTGAGATATCCATACATTGTCATTTGGCCTTCCATGGGTTTGGGTTGCCATTTAGTCTCATTCCATCTGATCCATGTTGTTTCCATCAAGCCTCTGATCCCTTGGTACCTAAATGCTACCACCCTCCGGAGTCGTGTCGCCGATATGTTCAAGAGTATAATCCTTCTGCAGTTTACATCCTTACCTCCTCCTGTGATACTATGTTTCACCATCTACCACTTGTTCCTTATCTCGTGTCGTTGATGGGGGAAACATTATGGCCCTCCTGCGACAGATCATCTCCTGTCGACATCAGCTCATTATCTAGGAGATTGATCTAGAGGTCCCCATTGGTACCTTGGATCTTGCATGCCTCAATGGCAAGTTCTTCACGCCTGACGATCGAATTTCATCGTTGGTCGTCGATTGGGTGATTCCGCAAGTGTTCAACCTCAATTCATTCTTCACACTTCGTGGATCGTACTAGACAGTACCTTGAGAACCATTGGCATTATTGGTGGTTTCTCTCGCGCTTGTTAACAGTTTTCATCATCAACTAGTAATCAAGAAACTTTCTATCATGCTCGACCTCAGCGCATCTATTCGCATGCTAGAATTTGTACTATGATCGGTTGGGTTTCAAGACCCCGAACTCAGATCACACATGTTCATGTTGTGTGGATTGGTTCATAATTACATGACTCATTGATGGATGGCTGCGACCATACCTTTGTCATTATATATGGTCTTACTAGCTGGATGGCTGCATCCATACCACAGACCTAGTTCGTATGTCTCTTGGATGGCTGCACCCATGCCTAGACTACATGTATTTCACTATCAGAGATATCAGTTGTACTTGGGCCTGCAGGTTCTTCCAGATGGTGTTCCAACTCAGTCAGTTTCATAAAGCATTTCACCCCTCCCACTCTCTTGGGCTTCATACTTTAGGGGGCATCTGTTACACAGTAATTTTTCACTGCCTTCACCCCAGTCCTTCCACTGTGTCATGTGTCCAAGTAAAACATGATCATACTGAACAAATGCTCTATTATGTTGCCAATTGACCCACTTTTCCTAATTTTTCTGCCTCATCGCGAGAATGGACTTAATATATGCGATGGACAGCAGTCGTAAATAGTCCAGTCGTGCTTCTAGTGTGGAAGTACATCTGTTTCCCACGACGGTCTAATTTCATTCCGGCGCGAGGCTACCTGCTATCTTTAGTGACGGTCTAACTGGCTGCATTGCCTACTAGCGATGTCAGTGCTAAAGCTTAGTTATAAACTCGTGATGATCCAGATTGGGCGAATTCGTTGCAACAGACGGCCTTCTGGATGTCTCCAGACCTAGTTGTTGGCATAGTTTGTGTCGCCCTTCCTCCTCTGGTATGGCAGTTCTGTCATTCGTGGTACCTTCCTTGGGGATAAGCTCTCTCTTCCACCTTTCATGGAGACTCCTTCTCCTATTTACACACTCACCTTTGATATGATCAGCTAGTTGGTAATTTCTTGGATTGAGCAGTGCTGTTAATGCTTTTGAGTTTGACAGATAACTGGTGTGGGTGTGACAAGTGTGGGATTGTTGATAGCTTGTGGAAGGTTGTGAAGTGCCCTTAGCTTTGTGTTAAAACTTATGAGTGAGAGCGAGACTTTGTATGTTGGGGGATCCATCTTCAAAGAGTGAATGCTTGAGAAATACACTGGTTGGACCCTCTGAGAAGGCCTGCAACGTCAAGGCTTTGGTTGTAAGCTTGCTCTTATTTTCATTATTAATACAATAAATGATGTTTTCCTATCTTGTATGTAATTTACTTGATAGCTCATGACTTCTTGACTTTGTGAGTAAATAGATCATTGATGTTTTCCGATTACATGCTTTGTTGTATTTCCTTTGCATTGTTTCAGGTTGATCACTCATTGAGGAGAAGGAAGTGAAATCTGGAGCAACGCAACGAAACTCCATCGACCACCGGTTAAGGTAGGCCTCCAACTATGACTATTTAAGGAAATCTATTGTTGATCTGTCCTTGCTATGACTATACCCACTCTAGGACTAGAGAGGTTGCCCCTGTCTGCAAAGGGAACACTTTCCTGCATCACACCAATGAATACCAAAGGGTGAAGACCCCTTTCCAAAATGTAGTCATGGAAGAAGAGCAGTTTGAAGAAGATGATGAGATCCATTGTCTGGAAGGAAAAGGCAGTGCCTCCTTTTTGACCTTAGCTGCCTATGAAAAGTCATTATTCAATGACCAGATCAGCCAAGAGTGGGATGGTGAAGCTATTCTGCAAACTGAGGATCAACATAGATATAATCTGAGGTCGAAGATAAATAATACCAATGAAACTCTTGTTCAGAGAGCTGTTGTCCCTACAATATAGCAACCTAAAAAGTAGAAATGACCGGCAGTTGATCCCATCATCCTCAAAGCTCCATCTTACGAGGTAAGAGGCCTTGACAAGTATTCTTCTCCTTTCAGTTTTCAATCAAAAATTCAGAAGCTAAGCATACCTATACCTTTGATTGAACTAGTGAAGAATGAGTTCTTCAAGAGATCTATCCTCAAGGCCCTTGAGCCTAAAGCCATCCAAGCCTCCACTGACTATGTAAATCTGCAAGATGAAAAACTGGTTGTTGTTCTCAACCCAATGATTGAAAATTGTGATGACAGTTCCCCATAATTTTATGTCTCTTTGACTATTCATGACAAAATCCTTCACAAATACCTTCTGAACATAGGAGCCAACCATAATCTAATGCCCAAGGCTGTCATGGATGAGTTTTGTCTTGACATTACCAAGTCTTATCATGACCTGTTTTCTTTTGACTCTAGAAAAGTGAAATGTGTGGGATTAATCAAAGACCTAGCCATCACCTTGTCTTAGCGCCCATGAAGAGCATGATGATGGATATTGTGGTAGCAGATGTAACCCCCAAGTTTGGCATGTTGCTCTCCAGAGGTTGGATCAAGAGATTAGGTGGAAAATTGCAAAATGATCTGTCCTATGCTACTGTCCCAGTTTTTGTAGGTGAGAATAGGAGATTATACAGAGAAGCTCAGTTGGCTTATATCATCAGTGATGAAAGGAATCCCACTAATCATCCCATATATGATGTCAACACTGACTTTGGAGCCTATATTCTTCATATTGAAGAATCCCAGTTGGCCTCCACGCAGCTTAAGAAACCAGTTTTCCAGATCATAGAGGAAGAAGGCCCACAAATTTGGGACATGTTCTTTGATGGAGGTTACTCTAAGGAAGATGTAGGGGTAGGTGTAGTCGTTGTGTCCCCCACACAAGAATGCATTCATTTATATTTCAAGTTAACTTTTCAGGTCACAAATAACATAGCAGATTACGAAGCCTTGATATTGAGCTTAAACACTGCTAAAGAAATGGGCATCAAAGGTCTAAAGGTGTTTAAAGATGCAGACCTTATCATTCAACAGGTCAACAAAACTTTCCAAGCAAAGCATCCAAGGCTGAAAGCATACAAAGATGAGGTATGGAAGCTCAAGGGCTCTTTTAATATTTTCAGCATTTCTTACATCCCAAGAATGAAGAACCAACTTCCTGATTCCCCTGCTGCGTCTGCTAGCACGTTTATTCCTCCTTTGCCTCCTAAATTGACTTATGAAGTTCAGGTGAAATATAGACCATCTCTGCCTGACAATGTTAAATACTGGAAAGTTTTTGAAGATGATGATGAAATTAATAGGTTTTTACAATTCGTTGATGAATTTTCTAAAATGCACATCGACCAAGAAAACGAAACCATTGAAGAATGCAACCAGTCCAAGCTAAAGGACGAGATTGGCTAGGATAACATTATTCAGCTACCTAGCAACAATATACCCAAAGGATTGGTGCCCCTAGAGAATTTGTTTGATCATAATGATGTACCTTATAAGCTTGCCAAAAAAGAAAATGAGTTTGCTGTTCATAAACATAATGTAGGGAGTCCAGCCCATCCAAAGGACATAAATTTGTCTACTCACTTATCTTCTGCCCAAAGTTCTGAGTATTGCACCCTGATGAAACAATTTACTGATATTTTTGCTTGTGCTTATAGTGAGCTTAATACCTATGACACCAACATCATTCAACATAAAATTCCATTGGAGAAGAACACCATCCCTTTTAAGCAAAAATTAAGACCTATTAACCCTCTCTTATTCCCTTTGATTGAAAAGGAAGTCAAGATGCTGCTAGATGCCATGATCATAGTTCCCCTAAGGTATTCAAAGTGGATAGCTAACCTTGTGGTAGTAAGAAAGAATAATGGAGATAGCGCGCGCTGGATTTTAGGGGTGAGGTCGAGGAGGAGGAGGAATGGGACCAGGAAGGGGCCGCGGACAGTTAATTTGTTACAATTGTGGAGGACCAGGGCACTACGCCCATGATTGTACCAACCCAACAAGGATATCATGTTTGTATTGTGATCACTTTGATCATGAAATGATAGATTGTCCTACGTTGATCGCACAGATGTGTGATAAAGGGGTACTCCAGCCTCCTCCGACTCAGAATATCCAAATGATGAGGTCTGAACCGCGTGAAGAAGACCCAAATGTGAACATGATGCTCAGAAGCGGTGCGACCAGAGGTGAGGATAAGGGGAAGCAGCCCGAGGAAGATGCATGGGTTTGCAAGGCTCCTACAAAGGAACCATAGTTTAACATAGAACGCGCAGAGATGTTCATGGAAGCTAAGAAGAGCTTCACGGAGGCCTCCACTTCAGGTGGTATGGATCAACCAACCAGGGATGGATCCTTCTATGCTTACTACCTTTTTGGAGACATGCATGAAACTGTTGCATGAGAATAAGGTAGTTAAGGGACTACAGGAATTGATCACCAGATGCGCAGGTCAGGAGAGCCGCGCATAGTCTGGAAATTGGGGAAGCATACGATGTGCACGGGAAGGGAGATGAGATTGACGGCGTAGATTGGCGACCATGAAATGGATCGGGTTATTCTAGATCTAGGATCAGACGTGAATGTGTTACCAAAGCAAACATGGGAACGCATGGGAAGGCCCATGTTGCAGTGGTCCCCTATTCAATTACGAATGGCGAACCAACAAATATTTTGCCCATGGGAAGGTTGCAAGGGGTAACCGTCGATATCGAAGGCACGAGCACATAAACGGACTTTGAAGTAATAGAGATTGTCGATGACAGCAACCCTTATCCCACGTTTCTAGGAGTAGACTGGGCCACTGATATGATTGTAGTCATTAACCTAAAGAAGCGGAAGATGATATTCGAGAAAAAGTCCCTACACGTAGTAGTTCTGCTAGATCCAGCCGAAGGAGCACGCTACACTAAACCCATGCGCGACGATGGAAGTGACGATGAGATGGATTGTATCTATAAGATAACTACACAAGATCAGGATTGGGTGAACCCAACTGTAGATGGAAGGATCTCGTGGGAGCGCGCAAGTTCCTGCACCCTGGATTCAGATGAAGAAGACGAACGTTGGCACAATTGGTTGAATGAAGCGACAACGCTAAATTGCAACATGATGACTAGATCACTGCGTTGCGTAACAAACCAGGCCCGAGATTTGCCAACATATGATGGATTGACAGCAGTGGATGAATTCTTGAGAAAGTTTCAGAGCGTAGTACCGAAGCAACAGTGATTCGATGCATTGAAGTGGGCGCTGTGCGCAACACCTGCACGTTGGTGGGGAACACATCAAGGAAATTTTGAAAACTGGCGCGGATGTAGAAGAATGATGCACCTACGATTTGGGAAACCACAACTATGGATAGAAGATAAATCCAATGGACGAGATGACCCACGCACACATCTTGCGAAATAAACAGAGGCCTATGGGGAAGAACCGCAGCCTGAATGGGTACACTTATTCTACGATACCCTGGATGTCATACCCATGAATTGGTATACTGAGATGGAACTCCAACATCGTACGGGCGAATGGGATGTTTTGCGCAAGGGATTTTTGTTAACATTCACATTTGAAGACCGATGGTTGAATACTATCAACGACGCACTGCATCTATAAAAGCCTCTATCTTTAAAATACCACAGGAACCACGACAAGTAGTTCAACCAGCATGGGCAACCCAGTTAAGCAGTGCCCTAGAATTTTATAATGTGCAAGTAGAGGAGGATGATGACGACCCCAAAATATTAATATTCCAGAAACAAAAGGGTGTCGCGAAGTTCAAGGACCATCGATTGAGGATCCCGACATCACTACGCCGCTAAAAACAAAGTAGGAAAACATCGACACAGGTGCGGAGCTGAAGTACACGACGCTTGGGGACTATTGGGACGATACTACGGTTTATAAGGTCGCTGAGTTACTCCACGAATATCAAGATTTGTTCCCGACCAAAATCACGGACTTAAGGGGATCATTGGTGACTTAGGGATGATGAAGATCACTCTGAAACTGAACACGAAGCCAGTTAAACAGCGACCTTACCGGTTTAATCCAAAGTATAAAGAAAAGGTCTGCGACGAATTAGACAAAATGCTTGCAGCTAGACTTATTGAACCAGTGGAATAATCCGACTGGGTGAGTCCCATGGTAGTACAGGAGAAAAAACAGAAGGGTGAAGTTAGAATATGCGTGGACCTCAGGAAGCTTAACGACGCCTGTGTTCACGATCCATTCTCGACACCATTTACAGATGAAGTATTGGAGAATGTTGGCGGTCAGGAAGCTTACTCATTCATGGATGGCTTCTTGGAGTACCATAAAATCAAGATCATGCTGGAAGATAGAAGCAAGACAACCTTCGCAACCGAATGGAGTTTTTTTCAATACACTGTTATGCCCTTTGGACTGAAGAGCGCGCCAGCAATATTTTCGCGCGTAGTGGTCGCCGCGTTCAAGGAATACATCCACAAGTTCTTGGAGGTCTATATGGACGATTGGATTGTATTTGGGTTAGTTAAACACCATATAGCGAGCTTATGTTTGATGCTGGATACTTGCCGACAACACCAAATTGCGTTGAATCTTAAGAAATGCACCTTCCTCGTCCCCTTTGGAAATTTTCTCAGCCATGTGGTCTGCAAACAGGGCCTGATGGTGGATCCTACGAAGATTGTTGTTATTCTCAATCTGGAAGTGCCACAAAGTGTCAAACAACTACACACTACGTTGGGGCACACTGGTTACTATAGAAATTTTATCAAGAGCCATGCACAAATAACAGCACCAATAGAACAACTATTGAAAAAGGACACTACATATTGTTGGAATGATGATTATAGGAAAAGTTTGGATGTTCTCAAGGAGAAAACAGCATCCGCGCCCATCCTGGTCTTTCCAAATTGGATGTAGAATTTCATGTACATGTTGATGCGTCGTGTATTGCGCTAGGAGTTGTACTAACGCAGGAAGGCACGGAAGGTGTGGATCACCCAATCGTGTTCGCGAGACGACGGCTGTCCAAAGCCGAAGAGAACTACTCTACTACCAAGCGCGAAGGGTTGGCAATGGTATACGCACTCCAGAAATATCGACACTATTTACTTGGCGAGCACTTCAAGATGTATACTGATCATTCCGCATTGAAATACCTGGTGAACAAGCCTGTGTTGGGGGGGCGCATATGCAGATGGATGCTACTATTTCAAGATTATGACTTTGAGGTCATCGTAAATCTAGGACACCAAAATGCAGGATGAGATCACTTATCATGAATTAAGACAAGCGAGGAGCCAACAAATTTGGAAGAAGGACTACCTGATGCACAGCTCTTTGCAGTGCGCATCGCGGATGGCCAATTCAAAGATATAATCCAATTTTTAACCAAAGCTACTACACCGAATGAATACTCAGTCCAGCAGAAGAAGGAATTGGTGGTGCGCATGGCGGACGTTTCTGTCATCGTGAGGCACCTCTATAAAATGGGAAACGATGAGATATTGTGAAGATATGTACCTCAATTTGAACGAGGATAGATCCTCGCAAAAGCACATGGGGGGCTACAAGAGGACACTATGCAAGATGTGCGATGGCATAGAAGATTCTCTGCATAGGGCTATGGTGGCCAACCCTACATCAAGATTCGAAAGCACACTTTTGGGCCTGCGACATATGTCAAAGGACTAGGAAACCATCATGAAGGGATGAGATGCCACTTAATCCACAGATGATGTTGCAGCCATTCGAAAAATGGGCAATCGACTTTGTGGGAACAATCAAACCTCAGGAGAAGATGGGTGTGCGCTACATCATCAGCACAACAGAATACCTAACTCGATGGGTGGAATCACAACCGGTTAAGGACTGCACAATTGCTACAGCTACGAAATTTTTATTCGACAACGTGTTGACACAGTTTGGTTGCCCAAAGATCTTAATGAGTGACCGTGGAACACACTTCCTAAATGAAACCATCAGCGAACTCACCGAGGAATTCCAGATGTATCATCAACAAAGTACATCGAACCATCCGCAAGCTAATGGGATAGTAGAAGCATTCAACAAAATTCTGGAGACAATGCTAACCAAAGTATACAATGTGCAGCGAAACAACTGGGACCTACGCATACTTGCCGTTCTATGGGCATACAGAACCACATGCAAAAAATTGAAGTTCAGACACCTTTCAGGTTAGTCTATGGCACGGAAGCAGTCATGCCAATGGAATACATCGTACCCAGTTTGCGGACAGCAGCAATCACAGGCATGTCGGACCGCGAAGCCTTAGAAGAGAGACTTGCTCAATTAGAAGAACTCAAGGAACAATGGTTTCTGGCGGGATTCCATCAGTAGGTACAGAAACAACATGAGAAATCTTGGCACGATTGCCGTATCAAGTTTCACACATTCAAGGTAAATGATTTAGTGTTGTTGTATGACAGCAAGTTCGAAAAATTTCCTGGGAAATTCAGAATGCATTGGTTAGGACCATATGTGGTAAAAGAAGTCACAGATGGAGTTGCGGTCCAGCTATTCAAACTTAATGGAGAGCCCTTCCCAGGAAGAGTAAATGGCAGTCGCCTGAAGCCCTACACAGATGGGCCAGCTGTCTGACTAACCGACCAAAGCATAGTCTTTGCGACCCGACAAGTCGGAAAAAGGTGCGGGACTATAAACATAGGTTCTAGAAGCTGGTATCAAAGTAGACAATCAAGTCGGACGCAATTGATTCAGAAGCAGAGAGGGAGCAGACCTAGACGACATCAACATAGTGCGTTATGAAGCTTTGTGCCGTGCAGGCACAATTGGATGGACTTCGCGCAAAGATCGCCGCACCAGCCGAGTGACTCGAGACGAGTCACGATGATTGTGTTGGGGGCCTGTTGGGTAGTGGATCCCCCCATAGTAGGTTTTTGGGGCTTGAAGCCCGAATTTTGGTTAACTGTAATGTAAATACCCTGCAAAATGCAGGCGTGGAGCACCAGAGTCTAGGGTTGTCTACCCTAAAATAATGTAATTTAATGTGAAGTGTGTTGGCCCACCCATGGTCTGTGGACCATGGGATTGTATAAATTGATCGAGGCTCTAAGTGTAAAGTCAGTCTTAGTTTTGGAGAAATATGTTCTTTTGGATGATGAATTAGCTCTGAGTCTGTAAGTCTGAGTCTTGGGTTGTAATAGTAGGTAGAGGCTATGCAGCTAAGTGCACGGAGGCCTGGTAGAGTCCGCAGCTATGTGCGTGGACCCCTGCAGCTGAGCATGCAGGGCGGAGTTGGGATTGTACTTGGACAGAGAATTAATAAAAGATAAGTTGATTCAAGATATTTTGTGTCTATGTTCCTGTTATACATCTCTTTATAGTTTTATGATTGCACGCACTTGTGATGAATGTTGAATGATTAATGAGAATATTGGGCCCACATAATTAAGTTAAGATCTGTAATAACAGCACAGTAAGGATAAAGGATCTAGATAGCACCTCTTCATGCTCTTTATAGAGCCGCGTGGAAGCAGTTGCACAAGTTGTGAAGGACAAACAATTGCGCGGAGCAGCGCAAGTGCACAGGTTGGGTTCGCGAACTTCCCAGACTTCATAAAGACATCCGTAGGGTGCAAAAACCTGGTTCTAACACCCTCCCATACTACCACGGGTGAGACATCACTCCGTGCACAACGGACTATTGCCGAAAGGGCTGGTAGTTTGAGGATTTGTTTGGCTAAATCACTTCTGAACCTGGGTCAGGCCCCAACAAGCCAACAGTAGTACTTCTCCTTGATGGCATCTCGAAACGAGTTCCAAGTGGGTGCGCTAAAAATAGTGAGTTCACACTTTCATCCTTCTGCTCATAGTAGGTTTCCCACCAGTCCTTGACGTAGGGGGCTTCTTTGAGAAGTGTAAAGGTGATCTTTTCCTAGATGGAAAAATCATGAACGGAAAAATATACTTCTAGCAAATTTAACCATTTATCTATAATATCTGCATCTATCTGACCCTCAAATATGGGAATGTCAAAGTTAACTTGTACCTTAAAGGGTGTGGCGCTTCCAAAGTAGCTGCCAGAAGTAGATGTGTCTGTAGAAATTTTGAATAATTTAACACATATTCAACAGAGATTATCCTGATCATGTATTATTGCGGAAAACATACACAATACATAAGCTCCTCTACGTTGATCATCAATATAGCAGCATCAATAACAATAAAACATCAAGAGCATTCACACATTAACACAGTATGTATCCCGGGGAAAGCATCTCGCTAAAAACCCCAACTATCTGTATATTAATGATTGAGTCATGTAACATTACAAAGTACAATGCTTATCACAAGCAATCCAGTACCAGCTCCACCTGTTACACACAATACAGCTCAGATCTGAATCAATCACTGGCTCAAATCTCTTCCGCTGCTTGCCTGCCTCCGCTGCTCAATACCTGCACAAGAACCGGCGATAATTCCAAGGCAGCCACATATTTCCTTGGCTAAATCACGTGAGAACAAGCTACAATGTGGGCAAACTCATTGGCATACTCAATCCCCTGATTTGTGCAAGA
>APFE030435165.1:0-11122 GCA_000404065.3 Pinus taeda | reverse complement strand
GATTTGAGTTCTGTGTCTCGTAAAGACCCTTGATCGTATTCCAAATGTCCGCGGCCGACTTGCAGTCTCGAATATGAGGGATAATGTTGTCTTTGACAGACATCTTCAGTATTACTTTTGCCTTTGTTTCTCTCTTATCCCAGTCCTGTTCTTGGGTTGCATTTCCGGCTCTCTGTTCATTTCCCAAGACGATCGACCACGCGTTCGCACTTTCCAGCAAGGTTTGCATTTTGAACTTCCAGTTGGAGAAATTCGTTCCATCGAGCTTGCCAGACTCGTGGAGATATGATTCCAAACTATTGTTCATTTTCGCCCAACTGAACACTTAAAACTGCCACCATCGGGCAAGTCCGATCTGCTTCCATTGAACAGATTACGGACTTCACTTCGCCACCACCGGGCAGATCCGATCTGCTACCACCGAGCGATCAAGGATCTCACTTCGCCACCACCGGGCAGATCCGATCTGCTACCACCGAGCGATCAAGGATCTCACTTCGCCACCACCGGGCAGATCCGATCTGTTGCCATCGAGCTGATCAAGGATCTCGATTCGCCACCACCAGGCAAATCAAATCTGCTGCCACCGAGCAGAATCTCCACATGCCTCCACCGGGCCTCTGCTGATCTGCAACAAAAAAATTGAAGATCTTCAGAGAGAAAGGGCTGGCACTCCAATCGACGTCGAATCCGCGCTAATCCCGGAAAATTAAAATTCGCGGAGTGCAGGAAAATTGGCACGCTTATCGACCACGGATCCACACCAATTTGGTCTCCCTTTTCGCTGGCGTGACTTCCAGCTCAACTCCCGCGCCAATAGCGCGACTTTTCTTGAACAATCCGCGCCAATCGCTGCGCACCTTCTAAAATAAAAAATTTCGCTCCGGATTTTCGCTCCAACCCTTCCTTCGGCTCAGAGATGATCAGTCATCTGACGCCTTCTCGCTTCAGGTGTTACTGCAGATCCACCTGATCACACAGCTATCTCTACATGTACAAATGTGCAACTAATGATACATCCCAGAAAAAAACAAAAGCTAAGGCTACCTCTACCCTAAGCTCTGATACCAAGTTAAAAATAATGAAACTTGAATTAATCAAAAGGAGTTGCAGCTCACAGGTGTGTACATCACCTGGAGACTGCACTCATACAAGGAGGAGACTCTCTCTCTCTCGTTCACTCAATACATTACAATGAATGAATATTACATATTAAATACATGACTCAAAAATAGGTAGTTGAAACCAACCTCCTAAATTCTAGGAACAACTCCTAAAGTAAGAGGTAACGTTACAACCACATAACCATTTCTTCATTATTTCTAACTTTTAATTCATTTCCACCACCAAAAACATAATTCAAAAACTGTAGTTGTGAGATTTTTTGAAAAGTTTTTGGCCATTCCGGCCACTTATGACAGTGTCAGCGATTCCTCGGACAACTCCAATTTGGATTCGGATTTTATCAAATTTTAGTTGAATATAACATTATAGCAACCCATCATAATAGATGGCGATGATATATTTTTTGTTTTTAGGGTTAAATGAGATATTTTTGCTTTAATATTTTATTATTATTATTTTTTTTTTTTAACCACATGGTGAATCGGTAACTGCCAGGCCTAATCTAGGGGAGACCCAAGATCAAACCTCATAGCTGCCACTATAACACCAAGAGCATAACCAACCACCTACAAATCGGGTATACTAAGTTCCTATGATTTTAGCAAGAGCAAACTCAACGGGAAAGGGGAATCCGCCCCTCTAGCCGCCACCACAGCAAGTCATTGTACTCAATGAGGTTTGAACTTCGGTCTCCTCGGGCTTCGCCCATATGACTTTACCGTCAAACCATAGTAATTGTTGGAGTAATTTGGGCAAAGCCAAAGATAGTACCAAGAATTTATGACTTAGCGAGAGTCTAGACTCACAAAGTTAGGGTAGCCTACTCCTTGAGCCTTTTCACAAGGGGTCAAAGATGTCCCCCCCAGAATAACATCCCATTCTAACCACTCAATTGTCTCACAAGGAGATTTTTTACATAACAATTATAACAAATGATGCAAGGCAGTTTGGTTCCCCGGGGGAGGGGATAACATCCCATTCTAACCACTCAATTGTCTCACAAGGAGATTTTTTACATAACAATTATAACAAATGATGGAGGGGATAGCATCCCATTCTAACCACTCAATTGTCTCACAAGGAGATTTTTTACATAACAACTATAACAAATGATGCGAGGCAATTTGGTTCCCGCCACTCAAGTGAGAAATTAACTCTAGGAAAATTGCATAAAAAATTATAAGTTACATTAGTCAATGCTAAATTAATAGTTGTCAATACCCTAGAAATTAAGTCTAGGAAAATTGCATAAAAAATTATAAGTTACATTAGTCAATGCTAAATTAATAGTTGTCAATACCAAAATCCAATCATATAGTCTTGCAACTAATAAATTGAAATGTGAAGTGAATAAATTAATTGCTTGCTCCGGCACAATAACTTCAATTATTTTTTTTGGTGGGTAGTGACCAGTGACTAGTAGGCCTACACATTTATAGTTTTACTCCTACATAAGCGTTTGGCGAAACATAAATAATGGTGGGAAATAACTCCTGGTAAATATATATATTTATATCATATTCTTATTCATGGTGGGTAATAACCACTCGTAAGCCTGCACATTACACATAAATAATGGTGGGAAGTAACTCCTTGTAAATACATTTATTTACATCTTATTCTTATCCATTTTTTATGCAAAAAGTCACTTCAATTTTGGTGAGAAGTAATTGATGGCAAATATGTATTTTAGGTGAGTATGAGTTATTTTCAAGGATTTTATTTTTAGATGGTTTTCTTCAAAGCTTAAGAATAAAAATCACTAACACATATATCTAGAAATCACGCATGAATAATGCAATCATAACCATAAATTATAGCATAAAATATGTGATAACATTATATTGTGCAAAGACTACAATAAGACCTTCAAGTTATGGTCAAATGTTTGAAAAATAGTTTTTTTAATAATATTGAAAAATAAATATTTATATTTCAAAGTTAAACATTATAAGTTGCATTGGTCAATGCTAAATTAATATTGATCAATTGGCAAATGGATTGATAGTCTTCCCTTGCGAGGACTAATAATAAGGATTAAAAATAAATCAATATATTTAAAGATTGAGCAATAAAGATAAGTTAATGATTTCTTTAACAAAAGGTTAAAGTGTAATTGATATTAGTCTCTAGTTTTATGTATAGGATTAAACTAAGGTGTCACTTGAAACTTTCACTTTTTTATTACTAGTCTAAATCCATCTTAACCCTGAATCTAAAAAAAGTCAAGAAGGATCAAATTGCTCAATGTGCAAATATTTTTTTTGAGTGCAAAACTTGAGGAAAGGTTTGCACCTCGGAAGATTTGATCCCTATCGATGCTTGATAGATATGGGGATAAGATGGGCATTTCTCTTCTGTGCTTGCAACCAATCTGCTTCACCATTTGGGAACAATGTTGGAAATGGCATATCGAATAATCTCAGAGTGTTATACTCATTGATTAAAGATTAGCCTATAAACACACCCCCTTACCCTTGGGAGTGTATTACTATGCTAACCCAACTTCCCTGGTACAATTAAGGAAATGGGGTAAATTTTTTGTTTGACTTCTTCAAATTTTATAGAACTCAGTTTGGATGTCGCCATCGTTTTCGTCTTAGCAAGACTTTTCTAATAGCATAAATTTTGTCCCAATTGGACTCCAAGGTTATAAATTATGGTGCTTTAAAGTATTACTAAATCAATTGTACCATCTCAATTTTCCTGCCATGTGGCATGTCACTACACTGCCACATGGTTGAGGGCTCTTGAAGATCTTGTTGTGCATGCCTACGTGACATGTCACATGTGGTCATATCATTCATACATATATGTATAGTTATATATGTATACCTCTACATATAATGGTGACATCTACATACATACATACATACATACATACATACATACATACATACTAGCTACCAACACTCGCATGAATTTATGGTGGGCCCCTTGTCGTCCTTTCCATCTGACAAACAGATAAACGACTCGATCCGGCTGTAATCAAAAGTGTGAGCCCCGCATTGCTGACATCAAAGGGGAGGCCCCGCTATGTTTTACCATTGATTTCCCATGACTCAATCACCGGCTACAATTAAAGCCCGACCCCCCCCCCCCGTCCTGACGTCACAAAGGGGGGTGTTACTATCTTGGTTCCACTTCATGGTTCCAAGGTGGTGATCTGATGGTTCCCCGTGACTTAAACCATCCAATGGTCTAAACTCAATAGCACCACGCCCCGCCCCCCTCCCCCCCCCCCCCCCACCCTTGCTGACATCATAGAGGGGCATCACTATCATAGATCCGCTTCACAGTTATAAGGTGTTCATTTGATGGTTCCCTATGATTTGGATTATCTTACGATCTAAACTCAATAGCACCACCCCCCTCCCCTTGCTGACGACACCCGGTGGGGGGTGGCACTATTATCCCTAGTTGTTGATCTTATAAATGAATCTCCACCATATGTGAAAATAGGATTACTCGCAACTGGTGTAGGGATAAGAACGTGGGGCACAAATGAGATGTATGACCATATTTTAATTCAAGTTCTAAGCTAGTTAAGTATTCCACCATTTACACAGGACTGAGAACTTGTGGTAATACACTCATTCCACTTCATAGGAACTTGTAAAATATTTACTTGTCTGTAGGTTTCCTCGATAATAATTCAATGCAATTATGCTTAGTTTCTCCTCCTTATCTAGTTTATTTCTTTATGTCGGTGCCAAAATCTTGTAAACCTATCAAAATGGTGCCACCTACCTATATGTCCCCCAAATTTGTTTGTTATTGGTTAGTTTGTTGCAATGGGTGGCCAACACACCTTATGAGCTAGCAGTTTGCCCATTTTCTCCTTTTAATTATCATCCTTGATTCCTTGTATGTTGTTGCAATAAGCGCACATTTTGTTCTCTACTTATAGTTAATAAGAAAACACAAATTGTCCCTTTTACACAATTGTCAGCTATCATGAACCAACTAATATTCTTGTTGTAAGGAAACCTTTAAAATATCCCAAGCAAGTAACCTCCCCAACTCTAAAATTTGTGCTCCTTGACTCTGCCCATTTTTTTCAAATATTTACATTTTATACATAAATGGAAAATAATTAGGGCTATCACAAACCCCTTCCCTTTGGGGGGACACCATCCTCGGTGTTCTTTGTCAATATACAACACAAAATACATGCTTAAAAACAAACATATTGTTTATGGAACTTTATATACTCAGCTTTGTACAATGTTTACAAATTTACACACATTTGCTTCAACCAACAAACAAAAAAGAATATGATGCCTGCAATGAATCAGCCATTTCCCAAGTGGCTTCCGTGGGTCCAAAGTGCCTCCATTGCACTTTGACTTGCTTTATTGCTCGATTCCAGAGCACGAGGTTCCTCAAGTCTAGGATGCATAATGGCTCTAGCTAAAACTCTCCCTCTAGTTTCACCTGTAGCACAGACCAATCAATCACATTATTAGGGTCTTATACATATCTTTTAAGTAAAGAAACATGGAAAAATCATGGACTTTTAGTCATGGAGGTAAGGCCAGCCTATTGGCCCTATTCTTTCAAGTATCTCAAAAGGCCCACAAAACTATGGTGTCAACTTGACACATGACCCAATCTTCAAGGAACTTTTCTTGGGTCTAATTCTCAAGTAAACATGTTCCCCAACTTTGAACTCCTTACGCGCCCTATGTTGGTCTGCATAGTTTTTATGCTTGTCCTGTGCCACCTTTAAATTCTGCCTAATGATCTTCATTTGTTGCCCCATCGCTTTTAGCATATCAGGCCTAAAAATTACCTTGTTCACTAGATCACTCCAATTGATAGGAGTATTGCAAATCCTTCCATAAAGTGCCTCAAATAGGATCATCTTGAAAGATTCTTGGTATCCATTGTTGTATTGAAACTCTGTAAGTGGAAGATACCCTTCCCACTTATTTGGCTTGTGCATCACATACATCCTCAACATGTCTTCAACGATTCTATTTGTCCTCTCTGTTTTCGCATTCTTCTGGGGATGATAAGTTGTACTAAAGGCCAATTTTGTCCCCAAGCCTGCAAATAGTTCCCTCCAAAACCTTGAAGTGGACTTAGCATCTCTATCTGAGATTATTTTCTTGGGAACTCCATGCAACCTCACAATCTCTTTATGAAGTTTGAGCCACCTCACTAGTCGAATTAGTGGATTTGACTACTACAAAATTAGCCACTTTGCTCAACTTGTCAATTACCACCATGATTGTATCATGTTCTCTGGAGGTTCTTGGTAAACCAGTAATGAAATCTATGGAGATCACTTTCCACTTCGATTCTGGAATGGAAATTGGTTGTAATAAACTTGTTGGGTGTTTACATTCGGCTTTCATTTGCTTGCACTCCATGAATTTAGCAACAAGATCAACGAGTTCCCTTTTCAAATTATGCCAATAGTAAAACCTTTTGATGTCCATGAGAGTCTTTGGGTATCCTAGGTGGTCAAAATATGGTTTAACATGGAATTCACTCATTATTATCCTTTTCAAATCATCATTGTTTGGCACATAGATTCTATTCTTGAATCTAACTAAACCATTATCTGTGAGATGATGTTCCTCATCCTTTCCACCCTTGCCATCTTTTTGTAGATATTATTTTATCTAATGATAGTTCTCATCATGTTTCCCTACATGTTTGACCTATTCTCCTAGGTCCAATTCATAATAACTTATGGTTTCCATGTGATTTAATTGAATCCTTCCACTACGTGCATCAATAACCCTATTTCTTTTGCCCTTGATGTACTTGATTTCAAAGTCAAACTTGCTAAGTATGGCCAACCATCTAGCTTGTCTCGCGTTCAACTTAGGTTGATCAAACAAATATTTGAGTCCCCCATGATCTGTCATAAGCGTAAATGTTATGTCGAGGAGGTAATGCCTCCACATTTTCAATGCATGGATAATGGTAGCTAACTCCAAAACATGAGATACATAGTTTGCTTTGTGTTCATTTATCTTCCATGACTCATAGAAAACTACCTGTCCTTTCTGCAGTAAGACTCCACCGAGCCCTCCTTGTAGGCATATGTACAAACCACAAAATATTTGTTTGGATCTACAATCCTTAACACTAGTGCATTAGTGAGCAATTGTTTCAACTGTCAAAGCTTGTTTCACATTGAACTGTCCACTTGAATTTCTTTCCTTTCTTCTACAAGGAAGTGATTTGGTGGCCTAACTTGGATAAGATTTTGATGAATTTTTTGTAGTAGCCTTCCAACCCCATGAATGACCTAATCCCATTCACTTTTTGCGATGTTGGCCACTCCATTATGGCCCTGATCTTTTATGGGTCAACTGGTATCCCCTCCTTGGACATGATGTGTCCCAAATATGTATTTGTAGTTGGAAGAAATAACACTTACTGAGTTTTGCATAGAATTTGTGTTCGCTTAGCAGTTGTAGCACTGCAACTAAATGTTTTTCATGTTCTTCTTTAGTCTTTTAATATACTAAAATATCATCAACAAAGACAATCACAAATTTGTCAAAGTAAGGATGCAACACATTGTTTGTTAAACACATGAAAGTGGCAGGGGCATTAGTAAGCTCAAAGGGTACCACCACAAACTCGTAATGTTTGTATCTTGTCTAGAATGCAGTGTTATGGATATCTTTGTCCTTGATGCATAATTAGTGATAGTCTGACCTGTCAAATCAATCTTGGAGAAAATTGTTGCTTCTCTCAACTAGTCAAATAAATCGTCAATTTGTGGTAACGGATACCAATTCTTGATGGTCACTTTATTTAGTTACCTATAATCAATGCATAGTCTAAATGTACCATCCTTTCTCTTCACAAACATAATTGGAGCTCCCCATGGGGACACACTTGGCCTTATATAGCCCTTATCAATCATCTCTTTAAGTTGTAGCTTTAGTTCAATGAATTCAAGAGTACTCATCCTATATGGTGTCTTGGATGTTGGTGCTACTCCAAGCATCAACTCAATAGAGAAATATACCTCTTTGTGAGGAGGTAATCCCGGAACATTTGCTGGAAACACATCTTCATACTGATGAAGAACAGGGTATCTTTTTAGCACCTCATTATCATATTTCTCAACATTATTGTTGGCTATTTCATTGCTAGAATTTTCACCAATTATATATATTATATATATATTATATATAAACATGTGGAGGCTTCAATAACACCTAGCATCCTACCCAATGAGTAGACTTAACCTTATGCGCATATTTTGCATGCATCTGGTGGGCTACTCATATGCTATAGAATATTCTACTTATTATTTATATTGTACACCTTTAGGTGCTCAAGAATGGTTACTAGAGTAGTCAATTAATTTTGCAACTTAGAGGACATTAGAGAGAATTAATAAAACGGTTAGGGTGGATCTAACTTTGGCCCTCATATAAAATCTCACACTTTCCTTCCTCGACATGAGTCTTATGGCCTAAATAATGACTTGGAAATCTTAATATCCCTTGTCTCTTAATCATAAAATCACTAAGGTAGGTAAGGGACAAGGTCTCATCACTTCCATGCCATATGTGTGTGTGTGTGTATCCTCCTATAACTAGTGTAGGAACGTTTTCATTACCATTCACAGGGTATGGGCTTTGTCATAATATGAGAGGAACACAAGTTGTACACATATGCATGCTTCAAGATTCAAACTCACAATCCTACAATTATTTCCTTTTATTTCACAAGGACATATATACATAAGTAAATAGAAGGTCGTAAATTCTCTTCCAAGCAATTTCCAGGCCCAAAGTTTCTTGTTAAGCCAACCAATCATCATTCAACTCATTCACATGTAGATCTAAGTGTCTTATGTTCAAGTATCTCAACAACTATGAATTCCATCACATTCAACATTATACAAGCATTATAAAATATTAGTATCCAAAAACATGTAAACAATCATATCAAGCATAACTTGAAGTTCATTATACAGATCAAACTAGAGGCACACTTGTCTTAAATTAAGACTGGGAAACTGAGTCTGGGAAAATGACTCTCCACCCAACCATAGACAAGTTGCAACGAGTGCTCACTTGTAGATTTCACCCCCGAGCTAGATTCCAGAGACCGAGGGGACTTGGTCAGGGATTAAACTCCAACTGCTAGTTGAAATATGGGTTCTAGAGGATCTACCAACTCCACCCCTTCAACTCTTTAAGAAAAAAACAATACACAAGGATTCCAAAGACCTGTTACCTCCACCCTTTAAATCACAACATAGTGGTTTCATCCATCTTGGAAATCCAGATACCACTATAAAAATAATCACAACAAGAATGGCCTTCAAAAATCCTCCTTTCAGGAATCCAAGGAGAAACCGTCCACCCCATCCATCAAGGGACTTTAGAGAAAACCATCTCCACCCTCTGGCTAACAGGGAATCAAGAGGACATTATTTCCCACCTAAGAGTAATTTCTCTTGCTTTCTTTCCAATTGAAAAGTTAATTTCTCCCCTACATCAACGTTTCTCTCCCTCTTTCTAGCCAACACCCCACTTTAGAACAAACTTCTCCCCATGTACCAGGATGTTCAAATGATTTTTTCCTCTATCCCTTGCACATTTCCAGCCTACTTGAATCATCCTTTCCCCTCTATCGCTTGTGCAACATTAAGACATTTACCTTTATTCAAAATCTTGTCATCTATCAAAATGGTGCCACCTGCCTATATGTCCCCCCATATTTGTTTGTTGTTGGTTAGTTTGTTGCAGTGGGTGATCTACACACCTTACGAGTTAGCAATTTTCCCATTTTCTCCTTTTAATTCTTGTCCCTGATTCCTTGTATGCTGTTGTAAGAAGCACACATTTTGTCCTCTGCTCTTAGCTGATAAGAAAATACAAATTGACCCTTTTACACAGCTATTAGCTACCATGAACCAGCTTAGATTCCTACTATAAGGAATCCTTTAAAATGTCCCAAGCAAGTAACCCCCTTAGCTTTGGAATTTGTGTCCCTTGACTTAGCCCATTTTTTCTTCAAATATTTACATTGTATACATAAGTGGAAAATAATCAAGGTTGTTGCATATTCAATGCCAAGCCAACTAAGCACTTCCTCTACATTCGGGTAATTTTCCTCTACATTAGGGTTATTTGCCCAATCTCAAATAATATCAATCTCTTTTTGTGCATTTGGAGGCTTTGTTGCAAAAGAAGGTGTTTGTAAGCCATATAATGCATCATCAATCCCTGGAACCCATTCCAATATTTCAAATTTAGTGTCATTGTCTATATCTAGTAATGTAAGAAATTTAATAAAATGTGATACATCTATTGCAATTTCAGGCACTTCTTGGAGTGCTTTGCATAAACTTGAACTCCGAGATAATATGGATCAATATGAATCTCATAATTCAATGCACGTAACACTTTATCTTTTCTGATAGTAAAATCATAACTTGATCATTTTCCACATTTCTAAGGTTAGCAAACTCGATAAGTTACACCTTTCTTTCTCAAGATGCTCTTTGAATTTCTCGTTGATGTGCTCTTTTTCATTCAATTTGTTCTTTCATCTCTTGTTGTTGTTGTTCTATTATCATTTATCGTGCCTTTCTTTCTTGATATGCACTTTGATCTTCTCTTTAGCATGCTCTGTGTCATTCAATTTATTCTTTCACCTCTTCTTCTTCTTGTTCTGTTGTTGTTTGTTGCATCTTTCTTTGTAGATATGCTATTTGATATTATCTCTGATGTGCTCTTTGTCATTCAATTTCTTCTCTCTTCTTGATGTTGTTCTATTGTCATTTGTTGTGACTATATTTGTTGATGTGCTCTATGTGTTTTCCTTTGTTGTTAATACTCCTTAGTTGTCATTTCATCTGTGTGCATGTCGTCATCATCAACCTACAAGTGTCAACAAACTATTTTCCATATGGGTAATCTAGGCAATTAAGAATTTTATTATTTATTAATTACTAATAGTTAATTTATTATTATTATTATTAATTATTAAAAGTTATTTAAAT
>APFE030435162.1:35442-52707 GCA_000404065.3 Pinus taeda | reverse complement strand
TTATTTTTATCTTTTATTTTTTATGGATCATCAAACATAGCCTTTGGAGAAATTTTCCCTAGGACCTAGGACTTAAGACGCATGAGGGGATTAACATTTTCAACCCTCAAGACTCTTTACATCATGACTTTTACAAATTTTACATCTTAAGGGGGAAAAGCCCTTTGACATACCCTCATAGACCACCCAGTTCTGCGACCAAACATAATCTAGCAAATCAACACACTAGGATTCTCCTAAGACTCTAATGATAAAATTCATTCCGGCTTTGGGGTCAGGTTGAAGGAAAACTCTGCCGATCATGGATCGGTGAGACGAAAAACCTTCCGGAATGAAGTTATCACTAGAAATTTAGGTCCACTAGGCAATTTACATACATGAGCTCAGCTCTGCTAAGATTATTTACAATAAAAAATGCAGACTGGGTTTACAACTTAATAAGATCAGGAGAATGACGATGACTGTCGAATGGCACGAACATCTCGATCAAGCGTTGTCCCTTTTTGCGAAGAAAAGGGGGTGTACTGCTTATGGGTAGTTGACACGCAACGGTCAACACAGGCCATATTCATCTAGAAGGAAGGATATCCTTGCCTTCCATATGACGTAGTTGGAAGCTCCATCCAACTTGTCCTAATCACGAAGCCTAGCAGTGGCCATCTCAATGAACTGTCGAAAATTTCTCTTTCCTTTTGCTTTGCTGTCGCTCTGCTATTCGCACTCCCTTCTGAAGTGAGAAGATCTGCTCACAACGACTATCGATCTGCAAGGAAAAATCAAACTTCTTTAGACTAGAAGTTCCGTGAGGAAAATTTTCCCTCTTGTGTGCTCTTCTCTCTTCCACCCCGACGCTAGCTCTGCTCTAGCGAACTACTACAAAAACCTTTGTGTCCAACTAGAGATCTGCCCAATGAAAAATCTGAGCTGCTCACTCTGCCTCTGGAATCACTTGATCTGGAAGGATCGAATTTTTCTGCCCCTCTCAAAAAAATCAGTCTTCCTCGAGCAATTCGGCCTCTTGGCAAAAGGATTGCAGTGCCTTTGGGAATTTTGGCTACTGCCAACACTTAGCAGCAAAATTCCTTCTTTTTGCCTCTGAGCTTTCCAGCTGATCAATAATGCTTTGATACCATGTGAAAATTCCAAACTGGAACCCTATTGCAGCAACTGATATTATTTCTCCTAATTGTTAATTAATTAACAATTTATCTGCTACGACAAATATCAAAATAAATACATAGCAACCTTCACAAATAAAATTCTGCGGAAAAACAAAACGCTGGAAGCTGAGAAATGCTAGCACACACACATAAAATTAATACAATTATTTTTGGACAAAAGTTCTCGGAAAAACCCAATGCGGGAAAACTGGTGCAACAACTGAGGGTTTTATTATTATGCAGTAGTGAGAAATTTTGAGTACAATTGGATGCCGAAATCTGGCAATCCTATAGAGAAAAACACTGGCAAAAATCTAGTGAGAAATTTACTCACTCCACAGGAAATCCCCGACACAACTTGCCTTAGAAACTTGGCCCTTTGACCCTCCGCGTCAGCCTCTGCGCTGCTTTGCATAACTTTCTTGATGTCAAGCCTCTGACTGGTTTCTGATGAAGTCGTTCTACCCTCTGCTGGCTAGAAATATGCTGCTCCAGCACTCCTCCTCGGCCTTTGGAACTGAAGACGTCTCTCCCTCTCAACAAATCGAACTTGCCTCTAGAAGCTGCTGCCCTACCCCTGTGTTAGCTTCTCTGTGGCTTTTCTACCTCTCTACAAATGCACTCACTGGAACTAGAATACTTCCTCTAGCCTCACTGTCTCTACCCCTCACTCGCTACTTTGATCTCTAGCTCTCTCTGGCAACTGACTATTGTTACTCTGGAAATTGATCTGCCAAGAAATCGAACTAATCAAGTGTATTCTCCATCACCACATCGACCTCCTCTTATAATCCTCTACTAGAGCACCAATGGCCAAGATTAAAACATAATCGATGGCTAGGATCATCTCTGGATCAATCTGTGTGAGTTTTTAGATGATTCTCGCCTTGACTTAATTAACACTGATTAATTAACCATATTCTCTAAGTTTAGACTTAGGAAATATTCAAAAACTCGTTAATAATCTAATTAAGTTATTTCTAGGCGGAATTTCTAGAAACGATTTTTGGGTTTTGGAGATCTCATGTATTCTAGTCTCTCCACCAAAAGTCGCGGCTAGAACATATCTGATGCTATAAAAACTAACAAGTTTCTTAGTTTAAGATTTGCTCAAGTACTATAAGTTATGATGAATCTTTAAAGACAAGTACTTATAAATTATATGCAATCTTACAACCAAGAAAGTGCCAATAACTTGGTGCCAATGTTAACTAATAAATCATCCACAAGATACCAATTTCTCAAGGTATTTCTATGATGATTATCAACAATCTTATGCCAAGATTATGCCGCTTATTAAGAGATGTTCGATTGATGCCAAGATAATCAAATAGATTCCTTATTGCCTTAGATCATGATGTTACTTATTAACCAATTAGACAATATGACTTAGAACACAAGATATCAAGATGCCCAAAAAATTTAAGATGAGAGTGCTTATTGGATGTGAACTTATAAATCAACTCAACAACAAGTGTGTTAGTCAAATTGCTACAAAATCATGAAACAAGAGCAGATATGATCTATAGAGCATGAACAAGGCTAGATCTTATGCTACAAGTGCTTCCATGAACAATCATTTAACTTTGAGGACAACAGTAAGGAAAACACTTTAGATTAAGAAATTATCAAGCATGTGAAGCCAATTATGATCAATGAAATGCCAAGAAGCTTGCCAACTGAAAACACAGGCTAACTAGCCCACTTATGATGAATTATTCAGCACATATCAGATCTGGAAACTCTTATTTCAGCAGTAAGAAAATGAACAAGCAGTGAGCTATTAGTGTAATAACTTATGCCAAAAAGTGCCCAAAAATTATCAAATGCTAGAACAAGTTTTCCAAATTGAAAAATTAGATTTTTAAGCCCTTTAAGATGCAATATTCAGAAAATATCATATCTGATCTAGTGATTATGCAGAGATATTCCGGCAAGCAAATGACAAGATCTAAGCTAGATATTCAATGCCCAAGAAGCCAAAACACTAGCAAATTTTTACCATGAAATATATTAGGGTGTTTAGACCACTTAGATATGAGTTTAGGGCACCCAATTCACTATTATGAAATAAATACGACAGCTGAAGCAAAATAGTGACAAACTAAGGGTTTAAAAAGCAAACCCTAGGTCCAAGGCCTTGTAGAACACTTGCCCAAGTTGCCAAAATTTTCTTCAAAGATTTTGCACTTGGAAAAACCAATTTTGAGCTAATTTATTCCTGCAAAACCCACAAATCTACAGTCCAATTTTAGAGATGGGCAGAGGTCAAACTAGGGCTAAGAGAGGCTAGCACTAGACCCAATAGGGCTAGCATTGGTATAGAAAAGGCCTAGGAGGCCTAGCGGCTAAATGAGGACTGAAAAGGGTCAACAAAAGACCAAGAAAGGGGGGCGAAGGGCAAAAGAGAAGGAAGGAGGAGGCCGAGGCTAGGAAAGGGCTCGAAAAGCCCATGTCAAGCCCTTTAGGGCAGCCGTCTAGGGTCAAGGAGGGGGCCGAGTGGCCTAGAGGCCATGTCTAGGCCTGAAAAGGCCTTAAACCCTCAATGCTGGGCCAAAAAGGGAAGTCCGAGAGGCCTAGAGGTAGCTAGCCCTGGAAGGGCCTAAAAAGATGACGCTGGGGCCACAAAGGCTTACGCAAGGCTAGGAGAGGAAGACATTGGCCTTGGAGAGGGTGGATCCGGGCTTCGGACCCTAAAACTTGAAACCCCAGATTCGAAAACTTTGATTTGCTTCAGATCTTCAGTTTGCTGCAAATTCTTCAATGGCTGGCCTTGCAAAAAAATTTAGAGGCTAGATCTTACCCTCAAGTGCCTAAATCTAGCTCTAATCTAACTCTTCTTGCTTAATCACACCTACAAAAATAAATTTACAAATACCCAAAACCCCACTTAGAAAAAAAAGTAATTTACAAAATAATATTATACAAATTTATTTACAAATATACAAATATACAATGATTTTAAAAGAAATTTTGAAAAATAATTTACAAAAATAATCCAAGGGCCTAGATCTAGCTCTAATCCAACTCTTCTTGCTTGATCACACCTACAAAATAAATTTACAAATACCCAAAACCCCACTTAGAAAAAAAAGTAATTTACAAAATAATATTATACAAATTTATTTACAAATATACAAATATACAATGTTTTTAAAAAGAATTTTAAGAAATATTTTTTTTTAGATTTTTTTGATAAATGGTTAAGTGTACTTTGGAAAATAGATTGAAGCTACAACCTTAGCGAAGTTAGATAAACCATAAAAATATTTGAAGTCCAAACAAGGTCAGCCTATATCCATAGTTTGTGAACTTGGAGCCCAAGGACTGGGGAACCTGAGAACACTATATATTTTCTTTAAGAATTTTTTTTAGACATATGGCGAATCAAATCACCTAAAATAGACCCAAAATCTACTAATAGAATGTTCTTATCACCATCTAATGAATAAACAAACTTTTAAAATTTTAAGCACACTATAGGAATGCCCGTACCTAGCACGTACCACAAATTAGTAGACAATAAACACCATGAACTACAACCCAAAGTCTTTATTATGATTCAAAAGAATGCTCCCAGCGGGACAGTAGCGTTACATCAAATTTTCTGTAGAATTTTCTTAGCTAAACATCCGATGGATTTTGACACAAATGACTTCTAATTTATAGATAAATCCTTCAAGTGGAAAAATAATGGCTAGTTGGCTGGATTCTCGTCAAAATCATCTTGGCCGTGGAAAAATATTTGATCATCTTTTAATCTCCACTGTTGAAAATATTTATTTTTGAGGAATTTTCGAATTTCCCATTTAACCCATTTTTTATTAGCTCAATATTAATTATTTTGAGCTAATTTCTTCAAAAAAATGACTTTGACTTAACCATCAAGGCCCAAGGGTTCAATTTTTTTTGAAATTTACAATATTTCCTTGGTGGGGGACCTCCAAAAATTAATTTCTGACACCCAAAAATTTTTCCACTTGGAGAATTTAATTTCTCTAAGACTTTAATTGACTTTAATTAATTAAATTTTTAGCTTAGGATTTTAATTTATTTTTCTAGAAAATTTAATTAATTGACACTTGAGGGGATTAATAATTTTTCCATCCTTTAATATTTTACCCATGGTGTCTGAGTATGAGGGACCATGCACAAAAATATTTTTTACATAAGATAGTTCTATTTTCAACACAAAGGGGGAACACCATTCAGTATAGACCTTCAAATTACATACCCAATTCTGCAACACAATATGATCTAGTAGACCAAGTGATTTGTAAAAAAATAATTTAGCCAATTAGTTTAAATTATTCCTAAACCACTTTTACACAAGACATGAATAAAACACTAGCACTCACCTAAGACTTTGACGAAGAATTCCACCCTAGCTTTGGGATGAGGTTGGAGGGAAAAACTCTGCCAACCATTTGTGTTTAGAAACAAAAATGAATCAGTGAGACGAAAAACCTCCTAGGATGAAACTCTTGCCAAAATAATAGGCTTACCTAGGTTGTTACATACATACATGGCCTTACTAGCATCATTTACATTAAAAATTTGGAGAATAGGTTTAAAATGACTCAATAAACTGATGACTGATGATATGATCCTTTGAAATTTTTTGGCATATTTGCTTCCTTAGAATTTTGACAAAAAGTGTGCAACAGGTCCACAAACATCAGTATATGATGAGATCCAAAACTTCCTTGGGTCTTGTGTCACTGTTGGTAAAACGTTTCTTCACATTCTTGCTAAGAGCACATCCCTTGTAGACTCCTTCATGCTCTTCTTTCGGTTCGGGGATACCAGTAACCATATGGTTCAATGATGGCAATATCTTGTAATGAAGGTGACCATACCATCTATGCCATAATTAACAAGGGTTGATATGTAAATACACTAGAGCTTGAGGAGGAGGTGTTAGAAGTCTTTGTAACCTCCCCTCACGAATCCCAGTAGTCTTTACATTTTCAATAATAGATCCATTAGCCCAAACAATAACTTTGCCATCAACAAATGCCACCCTATCACCTTTATCTTCTAAGAAAGAAATAAAAAGCAAGTTCCTTTTCAAACCTGGGACATATAGGATATTGTGGAGATGAATATTCCCACCGGATTCCAACTCCAAGGAGGCAGATCCAATCCCTTTGACTAAATAGCTATTCTTGTCTCCAACTTCCATTGAGTGAGAATAGTTTCCTTTTGATAGAGTCTTGAGTTGACCATGTTCCCCCTATCATGTGCCTTGAAGCTCCACTGTCAATTTCCCATCTACTATCATCTTCAAATGAACCTGTAAGAGTAGAATAAAGACTTCCATCCATGACTTCTTTAAATAACTTGGAGATGAACTTGATGATGTGTTGAAAATTAACAGCTCAGGGATGAATTTCCTTAAATAAAATTTCATTTATGACAATTTTGGAGTGACTTTCTAAAATTAGAAAGTCATGTCTAGCATCTCAAGCCTAACTTTCTAAAAATAGTAAATCACCTTGCATCAATTGGTAATCAAGTATAGATGTTGGAAAATCACATAACTTATCATTAATCAATCCTAATAGTTCATTTTTTGACTTAATCATCAATATTATCATTACCTTTATTATTATCCTTATGATATTATGACATTATTATAATTAAAAGGAACTTCAAGTCACCCTACCTTCATCACTTAATCACTTTGTACCTCTATGCCTTATGCACATTGTAACTCTCTCTCTCTCTCTTAATGGATACGTTTCACTTTCATTAAAGTCTTGTCACAATAGATTGTCTTATGTTTTTATTAATGCATACGTTACTCTCTCTCTTACGCACTCATTAAGTCATGGCATATTCCTCTTACTCACAATAAAAGCATGTCATAAAAGATTCCTCTTACACCTCCTTAATGGCACGAGTTACAAAGGCATGTGTACCTCCTTAATGGCATGAGTTACAAAGGCATGTATACCTCCCTAAATGGCATATGTAACTCCTCATCAAAGCATGCATATTGCTCCTTCTTTATGACCATAATTTGTTGCTCCTCCTATATATGTATCTCATATAATCTCATTCTCACTACTTGCGCATTAAGAAAGAAGGAATAGAAATTGAGAGAGAGAGTTGGAGAGACTTGAAGAAGGCTGTGAGAGAGAGAGCCTTGGTGAGTAAGAGCAGAAATTGAAGGTTGATTCAATGTTTGCATCAACTGCTGCTACCAGTGATCTACATGCTACAAATTGTTCAGATTTGGGTGAACTTACTCATTCTCTTGATCTCTCATTGTACTTTGTATCTCTGTTGAACAATTGATATTGAATAGAAGAAGAATCTAGCTGGGTTTTCCCCTCGTGGGTTTTATCCTGGTCATTGGACCTAAATTCTCTATGCCTTCTCTTGTCTTGGTTGTCTTCTTTTGTGCATTTGGTTTATGTTCTGCCTACAATTGCTTAACTAATATTGCAACATAAAGAAGTTTTGTAATAACTGATTGTTACAAAATAGAACATCGAAATTTCAACATGGTATGAAAGCTTTGGTGAGAACAAGCCCAAGAAGATAAGAGTTGTCTCTATTCTATTTACAGCTGAAATACCACTTGCTTCTTTCTATTTTCTACTGCAATATCACTTGTTGCTCCTTCTATTTATAGCTGAAATATCACTTGCTGCTCCTACTTGCTACTGAAATCTGTTTGACTAGATCAAGATGTCTTCTTCTTACTTCAAGAATGAAGAGAACTAAATGATGCTTCGAATTTTGATCCCTGGAAGGCAAGATTGGATATTATTCTTGAGGAATATGATGTACCGTAATATGTTGAAGGTGAGGTAGTAGAACCACCATAAAATTCGAATGCTGCCATCAAAGCTATATACAAGAAAGGAGAAGTAAACACTAAAAAGATTATCCTTGATTCTCTTGGAGACCCTCTCATCACTATGTCTCCAACTTGAAGAAATCTAAGGAAATGTATGACACGTTGATTGAAATGTATCAAGTAAACAACTTTAGTCAAACCCTTGCTTTGAAGAATCAACTCAAGGACATTAAGATGAACAGAGGATAGACCATTCAAGCATACTTCATGAGTATATCAAAAATCAAGGATCAACTATCAGCTACTCAATGAACTCAATTCTACTCCTTTTTATAGTGTTCTATGGTGGTTTCATATTCCACCAAGGGTCGCACCAGTTCATTAGAGCTGAGCTAAGCAATTTTCTTAAACACCAATTTCTCAAGGAGTAAAAATTCTTTTTGTTTGAATTTTACCACACCATTGAAGCCCTAGGAGCTCCTTAGCTCTTCAAGGGTGCCCTTCATGCATCCAATAATTAAAATATCATTTTATCCACTTGGTTTCGTGTCCACAACTTGTGAAATTTTGATTACTGTTGCAATTTCTAGTTATTATTCTCCTATCTTTTCAGATTATTTTCCAACAACAATTAACTTGCGGCAAATGTTGAATAAAACACCACTGCAACTTCAAAAAATAAATAAATACAGGAACTGAAAAATATATGCACACACAAATATAGAACACCAATATTTTCAGACAAATGTCCCTGGAAAATCCTCGAAGGGAAAACTAGTTTGCAGATGAGGGTTTTATTATTAAAATTCTTCAGCAATTTGAGAGTACATAAATATGCTTGCATGACACTGGCAAAGATCTAGAAAAGTTTCTCCACTACAACTGGCAAATTGAATTGGAAACACTAAGTTTCCTTTGCAAAAATCAACTCGACCTCTCTAGCAAACTCACACCCTCTGCCTGCAACTCGCACTATCTTCGGACAATGCTTCCGGAAATTTGTTCTGGTGAACATACTGCCTCCCTTTGTCCTCTAAATCTATTCACACCTCCTCCAGGAATTATTTAGGAAATTGGAAATGAAATTTACTGCTCCAACAATTCGCACTGGGTACACTGGCTATTCACACTGCTTGATCGACCCTCTTTTTTGCAGATAAATTTGACTTTTCTCTGACTTTGAGTACATTGGAAATATCTGTGGAGGTCTTCTCACAAAATCTTCCTACTAAAACCCTTCTGCTAGTGTTCCTGCATTGCCACTGCGCCTTTACTCTCACTGTGATTCGTGTCTGCTTCGTGCCCTCCAAATAACGCATCGAATTCCTCTTATAATCTCCTGTTAACGAATCAACGACCATGATCTAATCACAATCAATGGCTAAGATCATCTTGTCCCCATTGTGAAAATTTCTGAATCTAATACATCAGAAACCCCTACTGCAATATCTGGTTTATTATCTCCTACTTGTTATTTATATTAATAAGTTATTTAATAATATAAACATTGAAATAAACACAATTGTAGCCTTTACAAACATACAGATCATCAACTGAAATAAACTGAGACAACACAAGGGACACCATTATTTTTGGACAATCGTCCCAGGAAAAACCAAATGCGAGAAAACTGGTGCAACAGTTATGAGGGTTTTATTATTATGCAGATTTCAGAATACAACTAGGGTACCAGAAATGGCTCACCCTTCAGAGATTATCCTCAACAGTAGTACCTTTCTTCAGAGATAGATATTCCGACTGATCAACAACCGGATGATTGGCCCCATAGTAACTTTGATTGTTCCTTAGCTGGACAGTGAAAGCTGCTCCAAGCTATCTTCTGGAACTGCGTCACCCTCCTACGGCTCTGCGTCAGCTGATCAGCTCCTAGTTTGTCCCACAAAAGTTCCTTAGCGCAACCTCTTCAACCCAGCATCAACTCTGCAACCCTTTGCGCTGCCTACGGTAGCCTCTGTGTTAGCTATACGGCCTTCTACGTCTTCTGCACTGGCCTCCTTAGCCTCTGCATCAACCCTCCTTGGCTTTGCGTTGTCTCTCCGACACTTTCACTGCCTCTTTGCTATGTATTCTCAGCCTCCTGCCAAACTGCCCCTCGCTGCAACAGATCACTTGCTCGATTTTCTCAGCAAACCTTGCCCCATAAAATCGAACTGACTGATCACTTGGTATATCTCTAACTGACCCTCAAGCCTCCTCTTATACTTTTCTTGTTAACGTTTCAACAGATTGAGATTAAGTCCCTAATCAACGGTTTGATCTAGCTTGATCCTCGTCTCTTAGAACTTTCTCACCCATTTTATATTAATACACATTAATATTTTAACTTTCCTAAGTTTAGACTTAGGAACCCCACTAAAAATATTAATTATTTTAATATCTCTTCATTCGGGTGGAATTTTTACAAATGATTTTTAGGTCTTGGAAATCTCATGTGCCTTAGTCTCTCCAACAATTTTCATGGCTAGAGCACATCCGATGCTACCAAAAATATACACTCCCTCTTAGCGAGAAATGTGCTCTAGTAATGCTTCACTATAGAAACATCACATTGGTCCTCTACATCGATACCTGTGCTGATGCTTGGCCTGCTGCCTCACATCCCCTGCACTATTGCTTCGTGTACTGTTGCCCATGACACTACTACTACCACTACTGCTTCCTCTGTACTGTAGCTCCCTGTCAACATGCTGCATCATGTTGCCCATAGCATTGCCACTGCTAATTGCGGCACTGCAACTCAGTTACCGAGAAGTAAGTAACTGACTTCACCCAATCACTGACATCCTTGTCAGTCTGGAAGCCTCGTGATGCTGAAGCTACCTTTGTTGCTATCCTGCGCTCCCTTTGCTGCCACTGCGCTATTGCAAACACCTTTGTGCTTTTCGCAACTGTTACAACCTCCACTGCGCTATTGTAAACACCTCTGTGCCTCTCGCACTGTTGCAACCTCCACTATGTTGCTGCAAACACCTCTGTGCCTCTCGCACTGCTGCAAGCATTGCGCTGCCTTAGATTTCTGCACTCTAGCATTGCCTTGCAACTCCATCACACTTGCTCCACCTGACACCTGTCATCATGCTACTTTCGTTAAGGGCTCCCGTAGCCGGATGTGATCCAAGAGTTTGGGCACCTCAAAGATCCTGCCCCTCTTCTGTAGTCCTCTCGACTACAACTCTATGTCTCCCCACATCTTCTCTAGAGGTGCATGAACACTCATGTTACAATCATCATCAGTCTCGACATCCTTCTCCACCTTTCCTAGAGCTGCCTTTGAGTCGAAAGCTTCTCCCTTGCCTTTCTTCCTTGGGCATGGAGATGCATAATGTCCCAACTCCCCATAGTTGAAGCACTTGACCTTGGAGATGTCCTTCTTCTTCTTCCCTTGTTGTCTCGCAGATGCTAGAGCCGCATCCTCCTCCTCTTTCTTGACTCGAACTCCCTTACCACTACTCCTTGCCTTGGTCAACCTTTTGATCTCTTCCTGTCAAAGAGCTGCCCACATCTCTTCCTAATTGGGGAGAGTCGCTCCGCCCAAAATGCTTTGGACAAACGTCTCCCAGTCCTCGAAGACTGCATTCAGAGCACTCTTGACCATAAACTATGGATCCGGTGTAGACCCCACAGAAGTAAGCTGGTCCCGAATTCCTTGCAACTTGAGGATGAAGTTATCTATCTCCTCTCCTTTCTGCATCTGATATGACCTCAGTTGATTCTCCAATAACATCTTCTGTTGCATGGAAGAGCCCAAGTATAAGGTGGTCAGGGCCTCCTACATCTCCCTTACTGTGTTCTTCTCAACAATATGTGGTATGACATGATCTTTGACCTCATCTAGGATCATGCATTTGTCCTTCGCCTTGGCCTCCTCATACTTCTCATTTGCATTCTGATCAACTGGGACAACTACGATTTTCAAGGCATAGTCCTTGATGTGATGTTTATCCAGGATTGCTAGGATCCTGGCCTTCCAGATGACAAAATTGGAAGACCCATCCAATCTGTCCTAATCCCTCAATCCGTTCACTGCCATCTCTGCTCTTCTCTGCTAGACTCCCTTTGAGTCTTGATTTCCCTCCTGGAAATCCTCTTGCCAACTGTCGAACCACTCCTCTCCCATCCTCCTTTGCTGCTGCAACTCGGATCTGGATTTCTTGTCTAGAAATCCGTCGAGGTAGTGCTTCCCTCTACCTTGGTTCCATCTCCTTAGACATTGTTCTGCACCGACAGAAACAACATCCCACCAGCTCCTCAAATCACAATTTGCACAACTCCCTTAGCCTTGACAACTGAAGAATCTGAGCCCTTCAAGCTCTGCGCAATCTCGACATAGGCTGAAATTGCTCCTCTCAGCGAACTGCATCACTCCTTTTTGGCTGAGAAGGATAACGTGGCTCTGCGTGAGCTTGTTATGCCTCTCTCTGCCTCTGCGCTAGCCCTTCCCTTGGCTTGAAATGCTGACACAAGCTTTGCGTGAGCCTCTGTGTCACTTCTTCTCTTGCCGCTTCAGCTCTGGAACAACGTTGTCTCTCGGAACCACTGCTTCTGCTACAAATTTTCAGATTTCTTTTGCTGGTGTCTTCAGTCTTCTTGTGATCTGCAATTGCTCTGATACCATGTGAAATTTTTTGAATCTAATACATCAGAAACCCCTACTGCAATATTTGGTTTATTATCTCCCACTTGTTATTTACATTAACAAGTTATTTAATAATATAAACATCGAAATAAACACAATTGTAGCCTTCAAAAACATACAGATCAGTTACTGAAATAAACTGAGACAACATAAGGGACATCGTTATTTTTGGACAATCATCCCCGGAAAAACCTAATGCGGGAAAACAGTGCAACAAATGTGAGGGTTTTATTATTATGCATATTTTTGAATACAACTAGGGTGCTAGAAATGGCTCACCCTTCAAAAATTATAGTACCTTTCTTCGGAGACAGATATTCCAGCTGATCAACAACTGGATCATTGGCCCCACAGTAACTTCAATTGTTCCTCAGCTGGACAGCGAAAGCTTCTCCAAGCTATCTTTTGAAACTGCGTCACCCTCCTACGGCGTTGTGTTCAGCTCCCAGTCTGTCCCACAGAAGTTCCTCAGTGAACCTCTTCAACCCAGCGTCAGCTCTGCAGCCCTCTGCGCTACCTGCGTCAGCTTTATGAACTTCCACGTCTTCTGTGCTAGCTGTTGAAATTTGGTACCGGAGGACAGGTGGTTCCCTTAGGCTTTGATCTTTGGCCTAGGGAAAAGTGTCCAAAAGATTTTAATTTTTCTCCTAAAGTGACTTTATAATTTTTATAAAGTTAAAATCTAATTTAAAAGTGACTTTAAGTGATAAAGTTACTAAGTCTAATTTTAAAGTGACTTTTATAAAGTCAATGAAAAATTAGAAAGGAAAAGTGACTTTGGAAATAAATGACTAAGTGGGTCTTTATTAAAGTGGGGTGAATTAAAAAATAGAAAGTGAGATTTAAATGTGCATTTAATCTCAGCCATTGATCTAAATCTATTTCAGCCATTGGATTTAGAGATCACCCAAAAGTCACTTGGATCACCCAAAAGTCACTTGGAGTTATATTAAAGGAGGAAAAGGAGGAAAAGATCATTCATTCTTTCATGAGCAGATTGGAAGAAGGAGAGCAAGAGAGCAAGGGAGATTTCTGGACAAGAAGGAGAAAGAGGCAGCAGTTTGGCACACATACCAGGCAGCTCTTCAGCAAAATCAGAACAGCAAAAAGACAAGCAGAACAGCAGCAAGAACAAGCAGAAAAAGCTGATTTTTTTGCCGAAAACTGAGAAGTTTCCAAGTGGTCCGTTGGGCTGAAAATGGATAAGTTTGCTTGCTGAAAAAAAATATTTTGCTGTAATTTTTTGCTGAAATTTTCTTGCTATAAAAGACATTTTTCAGAAATAAAGAAGAGCTCTCAAACTGGTTTTCCCCAAGAGTTGTAGGGGGTTTTTCCAGGGTCACATTGACCAAAAATATCAGTGTTTTAATGTGTTTTAATGGCTGTTTTTTACTGCTGATTTTTATTTCTGCAATTTCCAGCATTTTGTAAATTTTCCAGAATTTGTGTTTTCAGCAAAATTTATTTTTTCCAGCTTGTTGAATGTATGGTTATGGGAAAGGGCATTTAACTACATGGGAGAAATAAGGAAAAACTGAAAACCGGGGTGGGAAAACAGAAATTTTAACACTAGCTTCCTTAGCGTCTGCGTCAGCCCTCCTTGGCTCTGCACTGTCTTTTCGACACTTTCACTGCCTCTCTGCTATGTATTCTCAGCCACTTGCCAAACTACCCCTCGCTGCAACATATCACTTGCTTGATTTTCTCAGCAAACCTCGCCCCAGAAATCGAACTGACTGATCACTTGGTGTATCTCCAACTGGCCCTCAAGCCTCCTCTTATACTTTTTTTGTTGACAATTCAATGACCGAGATTAAGTCCCTAATCAACGGCTAAGATTAGATTTGGCTTGATCCTCGTCTCTTAGAACTTTCTTACCCATTTTATATTAATACACATTAATATTTTAATTTTCCTAAGTTTAGACTTAGGAACCCCATTAAAAATATTAATTATTTTAATATCTCTTCATCCAGGTGGAATTTCTCCAGACGATTTTTGGGTCTAGGAGATATCATGTGCCTTAGCCTCTCCACCATTTTTCATGGCTAGAGCACATCCGATGCTACCAAAAATCAACACCCATCAAGTGACTTTTTCGAATGTCTCTAGAGGAAAATAGATTTACCCCAATTAATACTAATTAATTAAGCTATTTCCCTCAGTTAGACTTAGGAAAATTTAATTAACTATTTAATTAAATTTATTCAAGGCCTTTTTCGTGAAACCAATTCCGGGTATTGAAGAAAATGTGTTCCCTAGCCTCATAGACACATTCTAAGACTAGAACACCTATCCGAACTTTACCAACTAACACTCCCTCTTAGCAAGGAAGGTGTTCTGCAGAACACCCAACTTTTCTTTGAAGAAGATGAACCTTGCCTTCCCCAAAGCCTTTGTCAGAATATCTGGTACCTGCTCATTTGTAGGTATATATTGTAGCTAGACTATCCTGCGCTGCACACAATCTTGATGAAGTGGTATCTAATGTCTATATGTTTGGACCTATCATGAAACATTAGGTTCTCAGATAGCCTGATGCAACTCTGATTGTTGCAGTGTATCACCGTCGTCTCTATCCTCTGACCAAACAAGGCTATTGGCAACTTTCGAAGCCATATGGCCTCACATGTAGCCATGCTCACTGCTATGTACTCTACCTCAGCTGAACTCAGTGCCATAGACTCCTGCTTCATTTTGTACCAAGAAACAACTCCTGATCCCATGTTGAAGCAACAACCTGAAGTGCTTTTCTGATTCACTGTGGTACCTTCCCAGTCTGCATCAGCATAGCCCACCAATTTCATACCATCACCTCGGGCATACCTGATCCCATACTCGACTATGCCATGCAAATACCTCAACACATGTTTAGCTGCTATCCAATGCACTCTCTTTGCCTCCACCATGAACTGACTTAGAGAGTTAATTGCATAGGATATGTCTTGCCTAGTGTTGAACAGATACATGAGAGAGCCTATAAACTACTCGTACAAGGTTGGGTCCACATCCTTTTCCCTAGATGCATCTATCTTCCTCCAATTGTTGATCATGGGTGTAGACAAGTCTCTGCAGTCCTCCACCCGAATCTCCTCAGACCTCTATGCAGTATCTCCCTTGACCAAGAAAGATCTCGTGACTCGTCATCTATATGCCATACCTCCATTCCTAGAAAATAGTGCATTAACCCCAAATCCTTCATCTTGAACTCCGCTGCAAGGTCCCTCTTGCACTCTCGATGAGCCCTAGTGAACCTATCAAGAACAAGTCGTCCACATATAGGACAAGAATGAGTACATCTCCTCCAACCACAAAGAAGTAGAGGTTACTGTTCGCCTCACTCTTCACAAAGCCCATGCCCTGCAAGTAATCTGTCGATGCACTCATACCATGCCCTAGGAGCCTGTTTAGCCCATACAAGGCTCTCTTCAATCTGCACACGTGGGTCTCTCTCTCTCAAGTTCACATGTGTGGATAGTTTCTCTCTCTCCCGGTTCGCAAATTTTCTAGGCAGTGTTGTTGTAGGGGGCTGAAATTTTGGGAAATTGTAAGGGCCAAAATTTTTGGGTCTTTGGGCAAAATATGGAGGCCGAAATTCGACCTAGGGCAGATTAGAAGGCATAGTGCTGGATCAGATTGGAAGGCTTGACTAGGAGGGAGAAGACAAGGTTTGACCATAGATTTGTTGAAGGTCAATTTGACCTAGTTGTGGACTAGAGGTCTAGGTGTGTCTCTTGTTGAACTGAAGAATTTTTCTATTGAAAAGTGTTGCTAGGTTTTCTCCCCATAGTGGGTTTTCCTAGGGTAAATCTTGTGCTCTCTTTGTGCAATGAGATCTCTATTGTTCTACTGTTTTTGTATGGTTGAATTTTTGAAGTATAATTGCTTAATGATACATTGAAAAAATTAAAAGAAGATTAACATCATTAGAAGTTATTATTAGTTTCCAGAAATGTTGTGCTAGTATCTATTGCACTTTAAAAATCAACAAGAAGCAAAACACTCTAAGAATCGAGCTCTGAAGTACTATGGTAATTACGAGGCAACCTTCTTGCACAGTAAAACTAACAAAGATACCTTTGTATCTTGAATTCACAAAAGAAGAAGATTGTGGCAGACTAATTAGCCCACCAAAATAATTCACAAACCACATAATCAATTGTTAGATTAGAATAGGGATAAAGCGCAGTGATATTTGTCTGGTACAATTGTATTCGATAAGAGAAATTAAGCTACAAAATTCATTTGACTTGTGAATTGGTTTAGAGTGAAACACTTGACTTTATTCAATACCGTCATTATTGTATGCATACAGGTCTACTAGTGTAGGAACAATTGAGAATTGAAATGAATGTGAACTATTGATTGTGCAAACTATTGTTTAGCTACATTGTTATGTACTCTATATCATCTTTGTTGGATTTAAAAAGAAATTGTTAGGCCAGGCAGTAACTCCACAAAACAAACAACTGATTCGTATATTATTCCATAGGTAACCCATTGTTATATACAATAGGGAGCGATTGTTCAATTCATCTCCCAATGACTGTTCACCTTCGCAATTTATTTATTTACATAAAATTCCCAATCATGAAGATTAGGTGTCAACATTCCCCCCCTTAATCTGAAGGGATGTT
>APFE030435162.1:0-30847 GCA_000404065.3 Pinus taeda | reverse complement strand
CCAAATGGCAAGCTCTTTGTCTGAGGTAGGCTTTTCTGGGTCACTGTCTCCTTCCTCGACACACACTCCTTTCCACAACTCATTGAAGATGAGAGTGTGTTGTATCATCCGGGACCAATCAGCATAGTTCTCCTTGCCAGTGAGAACTATTCCTACCATAGAGATGATTGAATGCATTCTGTAAAAAAAAACTTCTGCTGATATACAGTGAAATTGTACTCAAAAGGGCAAAAAGATTTCAAATACTTTATGCACTATGTTTTCTTCAAATGTCTCCAAAATTTATAGAATATCCTCATATAATATTTCCATATCACCTCCCCCTTTTTTTTTTTCTTTTAAACAAGAGCTCTACGCACAAATGAAAACCATTCAATATATATATATCATTCAATATATATACTATAGACCATTCGCTGGACGGATTCAAATGCAGTCCATAGGCGGTGTATATCACTTAATAAAGCCGCAGTTTAAATACTATTTCAACCGCACAGTGCAATACGCTGAACTATTCAAATAGCGTTCATACCACAATTCAAAAGACTCAAAACGCTCTGTCATTCAACATATATGTTGACTAGACTTTTAAAAGAAAGAAGTATGGCAAATAGAGACAGACATTAAAATATATCGGGCACGGTTAATAGAACATCCATCGGCTGTCGTAGTGCCAAGTCTATATGTATTGAAGAAGTTAGCCAACGAGGCACACAATCATCAGCAAATATATACAGTTGGTTCTCATCGCGCTGATACTTCACATAGTGAAATGACTCTTGAACCCTAAGGGAAAAAATACCCTAGGGACATTACATGTTGGTTGTGTACTCGTTCCTTTATTTTACCTTGGTGGTTATCATTTGCCCCTAGTCCAGTGTGACTTTCCTTAGGGTTTTTCTTTCACTGCGTAGGTGGGGCACAAGTAGGAGACTCTAATGATGGCGACATTCCATGTTATTAAGCCGAGAGACTCATTCTACAGCCTAGTATGAGGGGATGCGTAAGCTTGTCCATCCGTTCGTGCCCCTTTAAAATAAAAAATAAAATTAAAAATTATGTTCTAAATAGAAAAATAATGTCATCTATAATTAAAAAAATGAATATGCTGTAAAGTAATTAGAAGTAAAAAAAAATGTGTATCAGATGTTTAAATCTTATACTTTTCAAAAATATTTCAACAAGAGATTTAAATAAAATATTTGAAGATCTATGTTAACTAACTTATGTCGATATCAACTTCATATATATCTATATATAGAGAAAAATTATGGTTAAAATTTTTATTTGGTCCTACTCTATTTAGCATTCAAAAATATAATTTAAACAATGAAAAAAAACACAATGTATTTTGCACTCTAAAAAAGTTTGCACTTTAAGATGGATCTACACTAGCTCTACAACCTAGTACGAGGGGATGTGTAAGTATGATAAATTATGCTATAAATAGAAAAATAATGTCGGTTATCATAAAAAAATGAATATGTTGTAAAGTAATTAGAAGTAAAAAAATGTGTGAGTAAGATGTTTAAACTTAATACTTTTCAAAAATATTTCGACAAGAGACTTAAATAAACTATTTGAATATCTATGTTAACTAATTTATGTCAATATCAACTTCATATATATCTATATATACAAAAATAATTGTTAAAATAAAATATTTAACGTTGTATATAAAATAATTATTCAATATGGGTTATCAATAAAATATTTTAATACAAATTAATATTGACATATACTTAAAAATATATTAATAATAAAAAAACCATTTTAATTTGCTTTGTAAAAAGTCTCCATGTACAAGTTTTGTAAAATGTTTTAATGTTAATAAGTTTTTATAGTTAAAACGTTTATTTGGTCCTATATATACTCTTTATAGTATTCAAAAATACAATTTAAATAGTACAAAATTACACATTGTATTTTGCAATCTAAAGAAGTTTTCACGTGAAGAAATTTGATCCCTCTCGGCTCATGTTAGATCCATACTTAAGATGGATCTATGCTGGTTCATACTTAACACTTGTCATCATTCCCCTTATATCATTATTCCATCTTTTGATTGGTTGTTGTTAGTTTCTCGTACTAGTTCCCTGTTGGCCTTGTCCTATGAGAAGAGCGGGTTGGAAATACTTGAGGTTGATGCAACTGTAAGAAAACAAAAAGCATAAGCCAAAAGTAAAAAATGCAAAGGAATGGAAAGGGATGAAAAACAATCAAAAGCTACTCATCCTTGAGAATGTCCATGTATATCACGCTTATCAAAGTAAAAGGAACTCTCAAAGAATACCCTGACCTTGATGAAGCAATAAATTGCCCATCATTAAAGGGGGATTATATCATCATTGTTGCATGATAAATCAATGAGACTTATTAAACAAACCAAATCAAATGAAGAAAATGGAAAATAAGGGGGCTTCGAAAAACAAAGGCGAGAGAAGGTAACTTAAGTAGCTAAGCACTCCCTCTATAGAGGCGCTCATGGATGATGGATTTTACACAACCGAGTATAAAAGTATGACACTTTCATGAAGTGAACCCCAAGCATAACACCAATCACCTGTACCTAGTGTTTGAAAGGGTTGGCCTAGGAATTCCTCCTCCCCTTAGTGTTGGAAGCACCTAATAGGGTCACATGATAACCCTCACATACTTAAGTATGGTAACCTATATGAAATCATAAGCTCGTAAGACATTTGAAGGTGATACTTTTGAGAAGTACTTTGATGGCTTTGACATTGAATATAGTCCACCTTGATGCTCTTATGGTTCTTATACCCATGATGTTGAACTCACTTGATTCCATTTAATACGTGCTAGATTGTTCTTCTAGGTGTAGATAATATGATGTTTCTCTAGCACTTCAAAGATGATGTCCAACCACTTTGATGATGACATAGAGGAAGTAGGCACCTTCTGAAGGACGTTGACCTTGAGGCTAACCTAGAACAATTGATGTGACCCTCCCTTAGCTTTAGGACCTTGGACATTGATGATCTAGGCTTGGACATTGATTTAGAGATTAGGTGTACCTAGGAGATGGCAAGACACCCTCAAGCTAGCATTGTACTGTCTTGATGGATGTTGCTCTTCTATTGATGATGATGATGACTTGGGACCACTTTGGAGGGGGATTTTACACCTTCTACCATAGTGACATCATGCCCTAGTATCATGTCGTCAACCTTATGATGCATTTGATGATGACACGGACTTTCTAGAGGATGATGTTCGGCTTGAGAGGGTTTTCTTTGGTGACGAGGCACCATTTTGATGAGGAAACATAACTTATGGATGAGACAAATCCCTTGGGTCATCCCTTGCTCCTTTTCATGGAAATATATGCCTTTTTAGATGATCACATCACCCTTGGAGGATTTTCTACTCACACCTATAGCTTTATTGAGGCTTATTTTTCATGTTACTACATTGTTTTGGCTATATTTGAGAGTTTGTTTGATGACCTATCCACCTTGTATCATGGATAACTTGGTTTAAGGGGATTTTAGAGAATATTAGAGGTAAATTGACTTGGCTACACTCATCTATATAGGGATTCAATTTGTCCCTTGGATTGATTGTCACACTTGGATCATATATACACTTGATTAGTGATTCTTCTCTCTTGTGCAATATTGAGGCCTAGTGGAGTGACTTCTTTTGGGTGGATTTGTGATGTGATGTGATCTCCTTTCATGGATGCTTATGGTGAATCTTGGATGTTGCATGGTGAAGAAGTTTACTTGCTTTATCTTGGTATTATGTTCCATGGGATTAATGTTTTTGTGCTAAGTTTATTTGGTATTTGTTTCATTGTCCCTTGTTGAGCTAAACCCTTCTTCCAAGTAATTCGAGAATAAAAATAAGTTTTTCTTTCCCTTAATCATCCAGAAAATTGAGAACCTAAATCTCAAACCCTAAGATAGAGTTAGTGTATTTTCCCTAGTTTGTTTGGATTTAGTATCCTAGACTTCATATGCCCTAGATTGACAAGACACTAGTCCATCTCTCTTATGGCATTCTTTCAAAATATACAAAATCGTTTTTCTTTTTATTTCATGGTAAATTACAACAAAATCTTATATTTTTAGCATTTAATGACTTGTTGATGTATGCCCTAGAGTTAGAAATTGTGTAAAAGTGAATTAGAGGAGCAAAATTGAAGTTTTTCATGCATTTTCAGCCATTTGCTAGGGCTGACATCAAGGTTTTAATTGCTATTTTATACCCACTAACCGTCAAAATTTGTTGTAACTTTGTCCCTAGCTTGCTCTCTAATTTAGCCTTCATTTCACATAGCTTATTCACAATTTTCATGGCTAACTTTTTTTGCTATTGTAAACTATAGTTTTGCCACAATTTGCTAATTTAAAACCCTAGTTTATAGCAACCTTGAGTATTTTCTTGACTTGGTATGTTCAAAAAACTTATTTGAGATATTTTAAGCCAACAATAGCATTTAGATTGACCCACAACTCCCTTGAACCTAAAGCTGGCATTTATTCGTTCATTCACATCAAACCTTAATTTGTCATATCTTTTATCCGATGGATCTATGTTATAGGATCCTTAGGGGCACTTAGCTTAATATCCTCGGGTTACTTGATCGCTAATCCCTACCAAGGAAGTCTACCTTGTGTTGGATTGTGTCCTTCACTAAAGAGAGGGGAGTAGTTACTAAGGTGATAGTGATGATGTTTCCATGTATTGCATATTGTCTAGGTCACATAGTGAGGCTTTGTACTTGGTGCTAGATTTTGATATAAAATTGCTGATAAGTTATACTCCAGATCCTTGTTGATATATTCATTGACATGATAAATGTAAGATTGCTTTTTACCTTGCCATGTTAAGAAAAAATTATGTTTTTAGGACTGTTGGTTTCCTATTAAGATTTCATGACATTAAAGGGTATAAATGTTAATACATTAAAGCATTTGACTAAAACGTATTGAGGTCAATATATTAATCATCTTCTTGGCCAACCATACTGGGTAAGAATGCTATGCCATTAAGAATAGAATAAATTGACAACTAACAAACTAAATTTAAGATTTTGCAAAGAAATAATACCACTTTGGATCCAAATGTTAATTTATTAAAGGTTGAAGTATATGCTCGTAATTTCCAAAAGAATGATCAACTAAAGACAACCACAATGGGAATTGTTATTAAATATTGTATGGATAGTAAAAGAGGAAGCAAAAGGAAGCCAAATAATAGGAGTTTATAGATAGCATCTTAAAGAGTTTACATTTGAATAGAACAGTTACAAAAAAGACCAGTTACATTAGAGATGTTTAGAGTCCATAGATGAGCCTTTCTTGATGGCAAACATAGAAGGGTAAAGGTAGAGGCACCTTTTAATTACCTGTATAGAGGTGATGTTTACAAATCCTATCATATCATGAGAAATAAACATGACAATTTGGTATTTGACATCCCATGTACATTTTGATTGTCTACTTCAAGCTTCCTTTCTTTAGCACTGTTAAATATTGTTATATACAGGGGTTGAAATTGTATAGAAAACAACAAAATTCTGTCTGACAAGACCATTCTCATGAAAAGACCAAGTTCAATTTTGAACATATTTAGAACACCTCTTCCAAATTTTAAATAAGCAATGTTATAAGCAATGAATATGGATCTGAAGTCAATCTCTACCTGAACACCATATGTAGGCAAAGATGCACTCTTCCTTGCATTATTTGGGATTAACATGGCTAGAACTTGCACAACTGCAGTCATTACAGGTCTTGACTCTGGATCCATTTGTAAGCACGCCCTTGCTAATTGAGCCATTTTTAACATGTCTTCTATTGGGAAACCATTCTTTAAGACCGGATCTACTATTTCATTGAGTACCTTCTTCTCATCTTGCAAGAAAGGACTTGCCTGTGACATTATTAACAACAGTGGGTACATAAAAATTAAAGGAATGAAAAAACAGAACAAATGGTCTACTTAAACATGTAAAACTTAAAGGGAATCAATACTTCACAATTTCCCAATAGGAAAAGATTAAGAAAATTAGGAAAGATTTTCAACTTAGAAAATAATTTTTATAAGCCAAACAAGATGCATCTTGCACGTGTCTAAGCATGTAGTATGACTTTCTACTAACTACACAGTTCAAAATAATGAAAATTCAGTTCAATACATTATGTCTCACAAGCTATATGGTAAATCCACATCCTCTCAATTCCCTTAAAAAGGGAAACAAATACTACCATATATAAAAATTACAACACAACATCCACTAATTTAAGGGAAGTGATATGTGAGCAAATATCAATTATAACACATTTCAATTTCGCACTAGGCCCTAGTTGGCCTTCTAGGGTTATGGCAAAAAACTTGGAAAAAGGTGAAAAGAAGAATTTTTTTGGGTGATCAACTAGGAATGAGACTAGTGCCTTGACAATTGAGAGAAATGGAGTCAAAATTAGCTTTGATAAAGAAACTTCACTCTTCCAAGGAGTCCTATGCAGCTTTTCGCTAACCTAGGTGGCATCAACTTGACTACAAAGGAGTTTATACTTCTTTTGACAAGAAATAATGGAGTTTCAAGGATGCAACAAGCATAACTAGCCTCTAGGAACATTATTTCACGTCTAACATGTAATGCATGCAAAACATCAACCACTTGTCTCCAAGAGTATCCATGTATATCACACCTACCAAAGTCAAAGGAACTTAGTAAACATCCCAACCACAAAGAAGTGATAAATTTTCCATCATTAAAGGGGGATTATAGGATCAATATTACTTGATAAATCAATAAAGCTTGTTAAACAAGTTGTATCAAATCAATAAAGAAAAAGGTAAAGTATGGGGGCTTCGAAAAAAAGGTGAGGGAAGGTAACTCAAGTAGCAAAGTGCTCCCTCTATAAAGGCGCTCATGGATAATGGTTTGCATAACCTACTATAAGACCATGACACCATTCATGAAGTAAATCCCAAGTCATAATACTTATCACTTGCATCTATCATTTGAAAGGATCATCCTAGGAACTATTCCTCCGCTTAGGGTTGGAAGCACATAACAAGGTCATGTGATAACCCTCCCATACCCAAGTGAGCTAACTTGTTCACAATCATAAGCTAGTAGGACATTTGAAGATGATACTTGTGAGAAGTAAGTTGATGGCTTCATGTTGATGCTTTAATGGTTCTTGTACTTGTGATGATGATCTCACTTGACTCCTTGAGTATGTGTTAGATGGTTCTTATAGGTGCAACTAGGATCCCTTGAGAGATAAGTGATGCTTTTCCAACACTTTGTAAAGCACCTACAACCCCATTCCATGATGGCATAGGACGCTTTATGGCGGACATTGCACTGCTTTTGAGGAGTGTTGGACTCGACGAGGATTTGGCATTGATGATGTGACCCTCCTCAACACCAAGACCTTGGACACTAACCTTTGTTTCCAGGATGTTGACATGATAGATGATGCACCCCTAAGATGTCTGGACGCCGCTAGGTTGTGTTTGCACCTTCTTGATGGACGTTGCATTTCTCTTGACCATGTTGATCACTTGGGACCCCTTTGGAGGGGTAGATGCACCCTCTACGTTAATGATGTCATGCCCTACCTTGATGACATCATCCTAGTTCCTCATTTTGATGTTGATGTGAGGCCTTTTGGAGGATGATGTGGGCTTTGGAGAGCTATATTAATGATGTGCCACCACATTTTACTGAAGTTCCAGGACTTACGGAATAAGATACATTGATTAAGTTAGTCCTTGCACCTTTTCTTGAAGAGACATGCCCATTGGATGATGATGCCACCTCTGGAGGACATTACACTCACACATGTGGGTTGAGGCTTAATTTTATATTATTTCATTGATTTGGCTATTTTTTGGGGTTTACTTGTGACCTATCTACTTTGTATCATGGATTTAATTATTGTTTAGGGTTGTTTAGTCTAATTTAGGGAAATTAACTTGGCTATAAATAAGGGGAGTTGATTTTGCTTGGATCATTATCTCGCTTGGATTATTACACTTGTTCATTAGTGATGTTTCTCTCTAATGCACAATGGAGGCCTAGTTGAGCAACTTTCTTGGGTGGATTTTGTGATGTGATGTGATCTCTTTTTATGGATGCTCATGGTGGATCTTGGATGTTACATGATGAAGTAAGTTAGTTTATTTTCTTTATCATGGTTTTATGTTCCATGGGATGTATGTTGTTGTGTTAAGATAGTTTTTTGGTATTTTCTTCATTGTCCCTGGTTAAGCTAAACCCTTCCTCCAAATATTTGAGGAACGAAGATAGGTTTTTTTGTTCCTTAATCATTTGGAAAATTGAGAACCTAAATTGCAAACCCTAGGGTATTTTAGTTTATTTGACCTAGTTGTGTTTGGATTTAAGATCACTCCAATAGAAACCCTAGAAAAGTCTGTTTCTTGGACTCAGTTTTCCCTACATTAAGAAGGCACTAGTCTTTCTCATTTGTGGCATTCCTTTAAAACCATAAATTCGTTTTTCCTTTTATTTTATGGTAAATTAGGGTTCTTCATAAAGGTATTTGAGATGTACTTATCAAAAGAATGAAGAAAATATTTTTATTTATATTATCATGACTTATTAACAGTGTTCCATGGGGACGTGTCCCCCCGGATCGGGTGCACACACCCCTCGCACCCCATGCACCCGGGATAGGGAGTCTACTAGGGGTGCATTTCCCCACGCACCCTTTCTAGGGAGTCTTGGGGAGACACAAGGGGGTGCGTTTCCCTAGTGTGGGGGATGAGACTCCCCAAGAGGGGTGCGTTTGGGTGTTCCCCCTCAAAACTTCAGTATCGAGTATATAGTAATATACTAGTATGTTTTGCTTTCAATTTAGATTCTAGAATGATGAATGATGAATCTAATATTTAAATCAATGTAGATTGTAGAATGATAAATGATGAATGATATGGATCAATGTATTTGAATATTTTATTATTGAATCTCATGGTATGGATGAATAATGAATATGTCACATGAATAATATATGTATCAAAATGAATGATGAGGATGGATCAATGTATGTCATTATTTAATTCAATTTTGAATTTAAATTTTATGTGGATCAAATTTCAATTTTCAATGTATTGGTATCCATATTACTGTTAGTCTATTTAATATTTATGCTTTCATTATTGAACAATGAATATGAACTTGAATTATATATATATAGATATATACCCCGACATCTCCCTGCACCCTCGAAATTTCCCTAACATTTGAGGGTACTTCCACACGTCCCCACTGCGTCTTCTCGCACCCACATCTCCATGCACCAGAGTCTTGGTGGAACATTTCTTATTAAAGCATGGGTTTCATGCTTGGGTCATCATGTTTTAGGTCAAAGTCTCCATTGAGGACTTCTAGGATTTATTCTGAGTCATTAGAGTCATTATACATTTAAAGAGACCCTTCTTGGGCTTTTGAACAAGGTTGCACGAAACAGGGAAATGGATACGAGTTTCCAAAACGGGCACAAGTACGAAACGTGACCCTCCCCCCCCCCAAATTTTGGAAACAGGGAAATGTGAATATATATGTGCAATCATAAAGCATATATGATACATTGATACATTATAATTTATTACATTATGATAAAATTGTCAATTGTCAATGCATAAATTATAAGTTTCTAAGTTTACATCACATTTACTCATGAATGATCACATAATGAAAATAGAAATATCCAAAATCAGCCACGAGAAATTTCTAATTTCTTGTCTCGTGCCTGATTGGGAGTCTCCTCCTACATAGTCGAACAACTTTAGTGCTCTTGATTAAATACAAGTTTCATACCCTAGTACCCTACATGCTCTTGATTATTGGGAGTCTCCCCTGCATAGAGGGCTTGGTTCCTCTTGATTAAATACAAGTTCCATACCCTAGTACATGATAAAATCCAATGGAAACATTGCAATCCCCCCAATCTTGAAATCCTGAAAAACAGATAAGTCTGCTGGATTTTGAGTGAGATCTAAAATTCTACTTTCTCCATATGAAATCCAATGAGGGCGAAACCACTCTCAAACATCCTGAGTCATTTCATGGTAATGTTAAGAATTTAAGTAAAAGGATGAAAATGAAAAATAAAGGAGAATATCACTTTTACTCATGAGTCATTACCATGAACTGCATATGCCTCAAACTTCATGATGAACTGCATATCAACACTAGGGCAAAAGGTCACTTATAACTTTAGACAGGTATCTAGAAGCAACTAGAAGGCATTAGAAAAACCTAATTAAAAATTAGAAGACAAATTAATAAAAAAAATTAAAAAAAGGTCAAGTTGCATCTAGAAACAGCGTCGTACGGCCCAAAAACGCATTTCCGGCCGTACTGGCCACGTTTCCACCTCGAGAAACGTGGCAGTATGGCCAGAAACGCGTTTCTGGGCCATACCATACGTGTTTCCGCGTTTCGTTTCCGTTTCCGTATGGAAACTCCTCCCCTGCCAGCGTTCCCTGCAACATAGCTTTCGAATCATGTAAAAAGTATTATTTTTGAATCCAAAATGAATTTAGTCTCCTCCACACCAAGTGGGCCTCAAGTCTAGTAATTCGACCTCACAGAAGGGCTATAAATACAAGTAGTTTGAATTCATTCGGAGTATCTCATTCTCTCTCATATAGTTCGATCTTTGAAGCTGCAAAAGTGCGAAATTGTCTAAGCGCTGGAAAATAAGCTGGAAAGAAGTGCACGTTTCTACAAGAAGATAAAAGGGCTAAAGATTGAAATTTTGGGACAAGTCTCACTCAATTCCGAGGTGTATCAAGAAAGATCGAAGTCTTCCAAGTTTGGTCAAAGCTGTTGCCACTACATCTGTTGGGTTGAAGATGCTATTGATGTTGCTAGGTCGAAATTGCTTGTGAAGGTTTGACATCTGCAAGAAGGATTGAGAGCTGACTTGGTGTGGAAAGAATCTCTGTCTGGGTCTAGAGCCTTGGATTATCTCGTGAAACTATTGAAGGAAGAATTGTTGACTGGGTTTTTCGCTAGATAGGGGTTTTACCCTGGCTGTCTGCCTACATCTGTGGTCCTTGTGTTATTGTTTTGATAATTGCTTGATGAACTAAAAGATAAAAGAATCACAAGTAATTATCCATATAGTAAAATCTTTCTGCCTTTTTGATTTTCTAACAGGTGCATCATGTCCATTTTTTGTTGTAGGAAATAAAATGTAGATCAGATTTTCATCCTTGATGACATTTACCCCCCTTGCCTTTATTATTCTTCCATCCACATCTTCTTCTGCCACCTCTTCCTCTAGAAGAATCTTGTGTCTAATTTTTCTCTTTTTGTGCAAGGCACACAACTTCTTCAGGAGACTAAGAAGTTATCTTCCTCTTCCCAAAAGCTTTCTCCCTTTCTGCAAACTTCTCCACACGAGTGTCAAAAGTAATGTTCTTAAGTTGGTCACTAGCTTGTAAGGATTCAAGATAGTGAGAATATGTGGGATAGAGATACCTGACGAAAGTTGTGAGAGGAATGTCCATTTTAACTATAGTGGCTTCTACATCATGCATGATAGCTCTAATTTTTGAGGCTAGGGCTAGGGGATCATCATCCTTCAATTCCAAGTTGAAAAGCTTGATCATCAACTAGACTACCTCAAGCTCTGAGTGTCATCCATATAAATCTTTTAACTTCTTTGATGCATCAAAAGCATTGGTAATTGGAATTATATAACAATTCACCTTTGTTGGAAAATTCCAAGTGGTAGCTTATCATATCAATTTTCCTTAACTTCAATATTTGCTTGTGATCTTAGTTATTCTTCTTACGTTCTTTAGTTAGATATTTTGATAAAAAAATATAAAAAACGAAACAATAACAATAGATGACACAAAAATTAGGCTCTCAGCCAGGGCAAAACCCCTCTAAGGGGAAAACCCTGAAAACTCTTCTCTTCTTATAGAATCTGCTTCAAATGAGACACAAAGACCCAAGTCCTAGACCAAGTTCTCCTCCTAGTACCAAGTCATCCCTTCCAACAAGTCCTTCTTATTGAAGAATCTTGGACAATTAGGTGTAATGTGATTCTTCTTGACTAACAATTTGTGAAGCACTTTTACAATTATCTTAGCTTGATCTTCTTCTTATTATTGGTGAGTACGTTTCATCAAACTGCTACCAAAACCATAAAGACAAGAACACAAATGTTGGCTCTCTGTCAGGGCCAAAACCTCTCTCTCTTAGAGAGGAAAACCCTTTGGTAAGTTTCTCTTATTGAAGCTTCTTATTGATCTATGCCAAACCCTAGACCCTTGACTAGGATGTCCTCTAAGCACAAGTCAAGTCCTTCCTCTTTTCTGCACTTGGTTGCCCGACACATGGACTTCCTCCTTCTGACACTTTGCTCCCTAGTGCTTTGTCGTCTTTGTTTCTTGTCAAGAGATAGACCTTCCTTGAGTGAGTCTTCTAGGTGAGATGTTCCTCTTCTATCCTTTGTTCAATTAGACTTATTCTTTTGTTGACCAAACGAGATCCTTCTTGAGATATGGGTGTATGACAGTATTGTTGTTCTGTTGCCCTAGTTTTCCCACGTGTGGAGGGTACCCTTAGTGAATTAGGGTCCCTTCACCTTCGCTAGAGAGAAAGACTTCTTCGCTTGACTTGGGAGGCCTTGTAGGCCTAATATCTAGCCCAAACACCAACGAATCTTGCATTGAAATGCTACTGCTGTTATATCTGCAATCTATCCTCCTTCTCTTTGCACGTGTGATTGTTTCTAGCCCTAGAAACAGTCCCCTACAGTTTGGTCTTCTTCCTCCTTTCTTCGCTTGTCTTGGGGACCCTTAGACTTGCCTTTTACCTTCACTTTCTCGACTTCCACCTTTGCTGATTTCAGAGCTTGATCGATGGACGTTGAGAGGGAGTGGACAACCTCTATATATAGAGGATTGTCCCTCCTTTAGGCTGACTTGCTGTCCTTAGGCCGACTTGTCTATATCTTCATTATTTTCTTTGTTTTGGTTCATTTGGACGACATTGCTACATGGAGAGGACTTGGACTTTGCTTGGAGGTATTCCTTTCACCTTTATACTATTTTATACATAGTGTAACATGCCCTCAAAGGGTCTTACATAAATACATTGACTCTTTAATTTCCTAGAAGCACTTAAACATGTGCTTGACCTTATTCAATGAGCAAGAAACTCATTGACAAATATCATAAAAATAATTTCTCTTTTCTTGAATGAATACAAATATCAAAGATATATTTTATGAAGACCGAACGTAGTAAAACTTTCTTCAACACTCCCTCTTAACTAGGGAGGTATTCATACAACATTACAAGGTGTTTGTCTGTGTTTCAATCTTGAAGAATTCACATAAGAGAAACTGGATTTGCAATCCATCTGTTATAACATCATAATAACCAACATTGTTTCCACAACAAGGCCTTAATTGACAGCGCTATCTCTCAATAGATCAGAGCACAATGTTGGCGAGACCAAATGAGTTACAGACACCTTAGTCATTGTCTCTCAAGGTACATAACCACCCGGGTGTTCACTGAGTATGTCCTTCTAGGACTATTCTTGCCTTGGGTTCCCAACCCTCAAAGAATATCGGTCCTCTTGCGTACTCTTGTCTTGGATGCTCTACACAGCCTCAAAGAGTATCGGATGCTAGATGATTACCCAATCCTCCCATTCTTTCTTCCCAAGTGAAGACAAGAATGTTGTGTCTATATTGTGTCCACATTTCCATTCGTGGCCTTCATCTAGACTTACGACCGTAGTCCTGGTCTAGTGCATGATACATGAAATGGAAAACACAATTGTCACTCCTTTGTAATCAGGGGTGATCCAAAACTCCCTCTTGAGCAGGGACCTGTCAAAGCTCCCTCTTAACTAGGGACTCTTTCATTCATCATCAACTTCTTCTTAGTGGGTCCTTCCACTGCTTGATCTCCTTCCTTTCTTTAATGTCATGAAGTCTTTGTTCGAGCTTCTTCTAGGTAGGGCACCATCCATCGATCACTTTCCTTCCTGGTTTGTCATGTCATTGCTTCCTTCGTAGAAAGTGGCTTTCTTGTCATACATCAGGTTTTCTTGTCATCTGTCCATGCTTTAGAATACTCTTCTCATGGATGCTTCATCGTACTTGCTTGTTTACATGCTTCGACCTAGTAGCCCATCATGACTTCATCTTGATATTGTTTCAACATTGCTTTTTCTTTTGCTGGACGGCTTCTTCATCACGACATCTTTGTAGAGTAGAATCAATTATCTGCATCTTTCATATCTCCAAGGCCTTCATAGGTGTCAAGGGTTCGTCCTTCCTTTGTCAGAGTTGTCTTGCCTTCTTTCAGGAGATATCTTCAAAGTATCTTGTCAGATAGTGATTCTCAGTGATTATAGTGTTCTTCACATGCTTGACCTCTTTCTTCATTTGCTACTCTTTGGATAAATTGGTCAACCACATTATGCTCCTTGAGAGCACATATTCATTACTTGCTTCCTGGACTAGTCAACATTTCTTCTTGCTTCTTAGTTAGCAATCTTATACTCTTTATGTGAGCATATCCTTTTGTTGACCTTTATTGCATTGTAGTACATGCCTTCGAGCATGTCATTGGTGAAAGAGATTCTTTCCTACTTGATCATGTTATAGAACTATTCCCATGACTTAGTAATATACAAATGATAACATGACTAAACTTTGATGCATACATACCTCATCTTGATTCTCCTTTGATCATATTAGCTTCATTTGGTTGTCCTTGGTGTGGCCCTTCTTGCTTCATCTTAGCTTGCCTACATATCATCCTTTTCTTGAATCCCATGAATGGGATTCCCAATGAGACATATGCTTTGGTTCATGAACTTTCTTTTGAAGATTCCATCATAGGATCTTAAAGACCCTTGCCTTGCAAATGTTTCTTTTCTTTTGATGATGGACGTCTTCTAAGATTCTTGATCATGATCAATCTTCTTTCATCATGGATGAGGTCCTATGCTAGGTATGCTCCTTCTACATGAATATCTTGAGCTATATCTACCATGCTCCTATAGTATAGAAGATATTTCTAACCATGCATTTTATTCTCATTATAAATGCTACTTCTTCATGAGTATCTAGAACTCTATGTACTTCATGTTGCTAGATTCTAGAAGATGTTTCTAGTCATGCAATTTTATTTTATTCTACATGCTCCTATCCTACTCAAAAGCTTGAAAGAAGACTTGAAGTAAAGAGTTTGACTTAGTCATAGTAGAGATCAGGAGGATCTTCCTTCTTTTACTTCTTTTCTTCTTCTTTCACCTCTTGAGTCATGTGAGCTTCTTCCCTCTTTCTTTTGTTGTTGTTGTCCTTCTTAAGCTTAGGACAATTCCTTTTGTAGTGTCCATATTCTTGACATCCATAACATTGGATTTTGGACATGTCTTTGTTGTTTGTTCTTCCTGGACCAAATTTGCCAAATTTACCCCTTCTCTTGGCCATGGTAGCAAATGCTTGCTCCTTTGATCCCACATCTTCCTTTGCTTTAACTCTGGTTTCCTCTATATTGCATAGAGACCACATTTCATTGAGTGTGGTTGCTTCCTTGGCATATATGCTTGATGTGAAGTTGCCCCAATCCTCAGGTAGAGCATTGAGTACTACAGTTGTCATTCTTTGTCAGACATGACTTCCCCAAACTCTTGAAGTTGATCCCTTATCTCAGAGATCTTCATGAAGTAGCGATAGCGATAGTTATTTCTTCCTTTGATATCTTCATTTTGTACAATTCATTTCTTAGCGATATCACTTCTCTGGCTGTGGATATCGAGAATAGGTATACTAGCTTATCATAAATTTCTTTTGATGTTTCAAATTTGGAGACATAAGGAATGAGAGTCCTTGATAGATTCTATTAGAATCCTTTGAGCTCTTGTCTCATCCTTATTGTACTTGGCTAATGCTTGAGTTTGTTCCTTAATAGGGATAGCAATATTCCCTTTGACATGTTCTAGGAGTTCATTCTCCTTGAGAAGTAAATCAGTCCTCTTCTTCCATGCAAGAAAGTTATTGGTACCTACCAATTTGTTGTTTTCCTTGCAAAAAGACATTGTTGTATATTTAGAAGGGGACATATACTTACTTGATAGATTTTGAGATGTCATGGATTTGGTTCCTCCTCGAAGACTTGATGGCTTGCCTTCTTAGGATCTTGATGTTCTTCAAGTTGCCTTCTCCAAGTGGATTTGCTTGATGAAGAGATTTGCTTGGTAACTTGTAGATGATTGTAGATGATGTAGGTCCCTTTTTGATCTGCTCTTCTTTGTAGGTGCCTTTCTGTAAGGCTCTTCTTCTTGCTATGTAGTCTTCCTTGATGAATGATAGATGGTAGGCCTTCTTTTCTTTGAGTAGATTTGGCTTGATGCTTCAACCTTGTAGATGCCTTTCCTTGATGAGTGTTCTTGAGCTGCCCTTTCCTTGATGTGTCACCTTAGCTCTGATACCATGTTGAAGAATCTAGGGTAATTAGGTGTAATGTGATTCTTCTTGACTTGATAACAATTTGTGAAGCACTTTTACTATTATCTTAGCTTGATCTTCTTCTTATTATTGAATTTAGGCTTCTGTGATCCATATCAAGTTTATTGAGAAGAGTTTTCGGTGAAAATCACATTGAAATTCATTTGTCGATGCGTTTCGAACCATCAAGTGTGGTTCATCGTCAGTTACATATAGAGTTAAATAATTTAATTAGTCAATTATTTAACTAACTAAGTTATCTAATTAATAATCATTTATATATCCTATAATAATTCCGGTGGTTTATATAGTTTTAAAATAATATAGAGTATATTAATTTATTAGGTTTTAATCTTAGTTTAAGTTCAAGGAAATAAATAGATCTAACAAACTAATTAATTAATTAATTTTCCTTTCCCTATATCTTGGTCAAGTCAAATATAGCTGTTGCCAAGTCCATTGTAGCCATTTCCTTGGTCAATAGTAGCTGTTTTTTCTAGCCGTTGATTGATCTGTTCTCTCTATTTAACTTGTAGCCATGATCTAGTTCTTCATCTTGTCCTAACGATGAACCACACTTGATGGTTTGAAACGCGTTGACAAATGAATTTTGATGTGATTTTCGTCGAAAATTCTTCTCAATAAACTTCTTATTATTGGTGAGTGTGTTTCATCAAAATGCTACCAAAACCATAAATACAAGAACATAGATGTTGGCTCTTTTCCAGGGCCAAAACTTCTCTCTCTTAGAGAGGAAAACCATTTGGTAAGTTTCTCTCATTGAAGCTTCTTATTGATCAATGCCAAACCCTAGACCCTTGACTAGGATGTCCTCCAAGCACAAGTCAAGTCCTTCCTCTTTTTTGCACTTGGTTCCCCGACCCATATACTTCCTCCTTCCGACACTTTGCTCCCCAACACTTCGTCCTCTTTGTTTCTTGTCTAGAGATAAAGCTTCCTTGAGCGAGCCTTCTAGCTGAGATGTTCCTCTTCTATTCTTTGCTCAATTAGACTTCTTCTTTTGTTGACCAAATGAGATCCTTCTTGAGATATGGGTGTATGATTGTACTGTTGTTCTGCTGCCCTAGTTTTCCCACGTGTGGAGGGTACCCTTAGTGAATTAGGGTCCCTTCACCTTCGTTAGAGATAGAGGCTTCTTTGCTTGACTTGGGAGGCCTTGTAGGCCTAATATCTAGCCCAAACACCAATGAATCTTGCACTGAAATTACACTGCTGTTATATCCACAATTTGTCCTCCTCTTCGCACGTGTGACTATTTCTTGCCCTAGAAACAGTCCCCTACACTTCGGTCTTCTTCCTCCTTTCTTCGGTTGTCTTGGAGACCCTTAGACTTGCCTTTTACCTTCACTTTCTCGTCTTCCGCCTTCGCTGATTTCAGAGCTTGATTGATGGACATTGAGAGGGAGTGGACAACCTATATATATAGCGGATTGTCCCTCCTTTAGGCCGACTTGAGGCTGACTTGTTGCCCTTAGGTTGACTTGTCTGTATCTTCATTATTTTCTTTGTTTTGCTTCATTTGGATGACATTGGTGCATGGAGAGGACTTAGACATTGCTTGGAGGTATTCCTTTGACCTTTATACTATTTTATACATAGTGTAACATGCCCTCAAAGGGTCTTACATAAATACATTGACTCTTTGACTTCCTAGAAGCACTTAAACATGTGCTTGACCTTATTCAATGAGCAAGAAACTCCATTAACAAATATCATAAAAATAATTTCTCTTTTCCTGAATGAATACAAATATCACATATATATTTTATGAAGACCGAACCTAGTTACACTTTCTTCAACGCTTCCTTGATCTTGCTCCAACCAACTTCAAAACTGCAACTTCAACCTGCTAGCTTCAATACGACAACTTTTCTGCAACTTCGATCCTGCAACAACTAATCAAAAACCCTAGGACAACTCTTCTGGCAATCTTCCTTTGAGCAAAACAAGTCTTCCCAGGGTCAATGAGATCCAAATAGAATACTCGCTTTTCCTGCAACCTGATGTTGCACCTGCAACTCAGCTCTGCAATTTCGGCCCTTCAAGGAAGCTGCAGAAACCCTAGATTTCTCACGTGTGAGAGAAATGGAGCCCAAAACAGAAATTTTGCTTCCTTCTTGTTGAAGTTTCTATGTCTACCAGTTAGAAACCCTCCATGCACTTTACTGATTTATTCCTACCTACTTGTTTCGTTACTTAACAAGTTATTTACAATGTAAATACTGAAAATAAACACTAGTGCATGCTCAACATATTACAGATCATCAACTGAAGTAAACAGATACAAGCACACAAAATGACACGTTATTTTTGGACCAATGTCCCTGGAAAAACACAATGTGGGAAAACCAGTGGAGCTATCTGAGGGTTTTCTTATTAAGCAATTTTAGAGTACAATCTGGGTACCAAATCCGGCTTACCCAACAAAGAATGCCCTTGGCAGTAGTACCTCTCAGTCTGAGACAAATGTCCCGGCTGAAACCCTAGATAGACCCTCTGACCGCTCCTTAGCTCCAATCTGCCCCAGAAACCCCATTATCAACATCTCTGGACTGCGTCATCCTCTCTTTGGACTGCATCAGCCTCTCTCTACCCAGCGCCAGCCCTGTGTCACCCTGAATAGGCCTGCCTTAGCCTCAGGAGGCCTTGCATCAGCCTTTGGTCCCTTTGCATCAGCTACACTAGCCTATCTGAAGCACTGCCCAGCTCCTGGCTACCTCTGCGTGGCCTTCCATGAGCCCTGGCTGCTACTGCGTCACTCTCTCTGGCTCTTGCGCTGATCTTCCGACACTATCTCTGCCTCTCTCTCTCTCTGTACTCATTGCCCCTTAGCTGCAACTCCGATCACTGATTCTATCTCTCTTAGCAAACCCCGCTCTAGAGAATAGAATGATTGATCATCTGATGTACCCTCTAAGTGACCCTCAAGCTTCCTCTTATACTTTTCTCGTTGACATATCAACGACCGAGATTAAGTCCCTAATCAAAGGCTAAGATTAGATTTGGCTTGATCCATGTCGTTTGGACCATTCTAACACAGTTTTATATTAATCCACATTAATATTTTAGTTTCACTAAGTTTAGACTTAGGGACTCCATTAAAAATATTAATTATTTTAATATCTCGGCAACTGTTTAGAATTTGCCCAAACCCTTTCTGGGTATTGGACATCTCATGTGCCCCAACCTGTCCACCAAATTTCGTGGCTAGAGCATATCTGATGCTGCCACAAATCAACACTCCCTCCTAGCGAGGACTGTGCTCTAACAATACTCCTCACTGAGTATTACTTTGATCATCCGGCATCGGTCCCTGTGCTGATGCTAGGTCTACTGCCCACCATTCTTTGCAGTGTTCTATCCTGTAGTGCTGCCCATGGTTCTGCCACTACCACTACTGCATCTGTACAACAGCTCCCTCTGCATTCGTGCTGCTGCCCATTGCTCTACCACTGCCACTGCTGCATCTGCATTGCATCTCCTCTCATCATGCTGCATCGTGTTGCCCACTACTGCGCTGCAACTCAGTCACTGAGAAGTAAGTAACTGATCTCCCAACTCTGACCTCTTTGTTGGGCTAGAGACACCCCCTAATGCTGAAGCTCCCTCTACCGCTGACGAGTGCTCCCTCTCTGACCTTTGCGTTGCTACAACAAATCCCTGCATCTTGCACCATTGCACACCTCTCTGTGCCATCCTGCACTAGTGCAACACTCCCGTGCCTCTTGCACTACTGTAGCCTGCTAGCCTCGCGTTGTCTCGGGACTCCTGCACTGTAGCTCTCTCTGCTGCTCCATCCGCATCCATCTCTACCCACATCAGCCAATCCTGCTACTCCTCTTCGGGGCTCTCGTAGCAAGGTCTAATCCAAGAGGTTGAGTAACTCGAGGATCCTGCCCCTCATCGCCTATAGTCTGCTTGACTACATCTCGATGTCTCCCCACTTCTGCTCAAGTAGTGCGTGTGCACTCATGGCACAGTCATCGTTCATCTCCAGTTCCTTCTCTGCCCTTGCTGGTGCTGCCTTAGTTTCGGAAGACTCTACCTTACTATTCTTTCTTGGACATTGGGTCGCATAATGACCCAACCCCCCACAGTGGAAGCACTTGATCTTGGAGAGATCCTTCTTCTACCGTTTTTCTTGCTTTCCCTCAGATGTTAGGGCAACATCTTCCTCCTCCTCCTTTTTGACTCTGATCCCCTTACTACGCCTTCCCGCCTTTGTCTGTTGTCTAATCTCTTCTTGGTAAAGTGCCGCTCACATCTCCTCCCAAGGTGGAAGGGTTCCTCTGCCCAACATGCTCTGGAAAAATACCTCCCAGTCTTCTAAGACTGCATTCAGGGCTGTTCTCACCATCAATCCCTGATTCGGCATGGCCCCTATGGAAGTCAACTGATCTCAGATCTCATTCAGTCCATCGAGGAAGGTGTCGATCAGTTCTTCCTTCTTCATCTGATATGACCTCATCTGATTTTCTAGTAACATTCTTCTTTGCACAGAAGTATGTTGGTACAATTTCTTTAGGGCCTCCCACATCTCATATGTTGTTTCCTTCTCGGTTATGTATGGTACTACATGGTCCTTCACCCCGTCAAGGATGATGCCCTTGGCCCTCGCCATTGCCTCCTCGTAATTGTCATTATCATCTGGGTCAACTAGGATAGCTATCGTCCTCAAGGCGAAGTGCTTGACACGATTTTTGTCAAGTAGGATAAGATTATGGCCTTCCAGGCTGCGAAGTTTGAGGCTCCGTCGAGTCTATCCTGGTCTCTTACTTCGTGTAGTGCCATGCTGCTCTTCTACTTCCCTCTTGGGAGTTCTTGATGTGACTCCCTCTGAGTCTCAGTTTCCCTCTTGGAAATCCTTCTGCCGATGTCGAGATGCCCCCTACTCTGATCGTCTCTGTAACCACACCATTGATCCGGATTTCTCGGCTAGAAACCCTCGGTAGCAACTCCCTCCTCCTTGGCCTTGCCCTGTCAAGTACTGTTTTAACTACAGTACCCCACCAGCTCCACTCTGCAACTTTCCCACAACCTCCTAAACCCCAGCAACTTGAAAGGTGAGAGCTCCTAGGTTCTGCACAATCCCGGCACTAGCAACTCGACCTCCTCAGCCAACTGCGTCACAGCCCTCTGGCCCTCTGCGTGAGCCTCCCTTTGCCTCCCTTGGCCTCTGCGCTGCCTCTTTCTGGCTCACCCTTGATGACGCAAGCACTGCGTCACCCTTCCCTTGTTACTGCTTTGCTAGGAACAACTTTCGTCACTCAGGACAACTGTTTTCTGTTGCTATTGCTCCACTCGGCTGATGTCCTCAGTTCTCCTGTGATCTGCAACCATGCTCTGATACCATGTTGAAGTTTCTAAGTCTACCAGTTAGAAATCCTCCATGCACTTTACTGATTTATTCCTACTTACTTGTTCCGTTACTTAACAAGTTATTTACAATGTAAATACTGAAAATAAACACTAGTGCATGCTCAACATATTACAGATCATCAACCGAAGGAAACACATACAGGCACACAAAATAACACTGTTATTTTTAGACCAGTGTCCCTGGAAAAACCCAATACGGGAAAACTGGTGCAGCTATCTGAGGGTTTTCTTATTAAGCAATTTCAGAGTACAATTTGGGTGCCAAATCTGGCTTACCCAACAAAGAATTCCCTTGGCAGTAGTACCTCTCAGTCTGAGACAGATGTCCTGGCTGAAACCCTGGATAAACCCTCCAGCAACTCCTCAGCTCCAATTTGCCCAGAAATCCCAGCATCAGCCTCTCTCTACCCAGCGCTGGCTCTGTGTCACCCTTAATAGGCATGCGTTAGCTTAAGGCGGCTCTGCGTCAGCCTTCTGTCCCTCTACGTCAGCTACGTTGGCCTCTTTGAAGCACTGCACAACTCTTGGCTGCCTCTATGTGGCCTTGTGTGAGCCTTGGCTGCTATTGCGTCACTCTCTCTAGCTCCTGCGCTGATCTCCTGGCACTAATTCTATCTCTCTTAGCAAACTCCGCTCTAGAGAATAGAATGATTGATCATCTAGTGTACCCTCCAAGTGATCGTCAAGCCTCTTCTTATACTTTTCTCGTTGACATATCAACGACCGAGATTAAGTCCCTAATCAACAGCTAAGATTAGATCTGGCTTGATCCATGTCTTTTGGACCATTCTAACACAAGTTTATATTAACCCACATTAATATTTTAATTTCCGTAAGTTTAAACTTAGCGACTCCATTAAAAATATTAATTATTTTAATATCTTCTAAACTGTTTAGAATCTGCCCAAACCCTTTCTGGGTATTAGAGATCTCATGTGCTCCAACCTCTCCACCAAATTTCGTGGTTATAGCATATCCGATGCTACCACAAATCAACACTTCTTTGATTCCTCTTGCCTTCTAGACCTTCGCTCTTCCCTTTTCTAACTTTCCATCTATAGAACGAATTCTTTCTTGAGAGATCGAACTTCTTGATGAGTGAGTGCTAAATGAGGTTGAACTGCTCCTTTATTTAGCCTTTCCTAGAGGTCAAATTCCCTCCTTTAGGCTAACTTGAAGCTATCAGGGACAACTTGTACTTTTGGAGTTTCCAAGACTTTCTAGAGTGAAAATAAATTATTTTTCCAATTGCATTTTGCCCAAAAGGGTCTTATAAACATGATGTTGACTCCTTTGGCTCATGACAATAAATCCTAAGGCCTAAAAACCCTAGAAGCATGAAGAACATGCTTTTACCTAGAAGACCATCAATAAAGAGCATGAAACCCATGCTTTAATAATAATAACTTTTTCTTTTCTTCTCTTGTTTTTACATAGGATAATATTAAAATGAGTACAACAACAATTATGAAGACCGAAACTAGCTACATTTTCAACAAACTCTTCATTTACAGAAGCAGTAATCAGGGCATAGGCTTTTCTGTTCTTGTTCTCCCATATGATGAGCTCTTTATCTGACGTGGGCTTGCCAGGTAGATTATCACCTTCTCCTTCACATACACCTTTCCACAGGTCATTAAAGATAAGCATGTGCCTGATCTTTCTTGAGCATTCATGGTAGTTTTCTTTTCTAGTCAGCAAAACTCTAACAATGGAGATAAGAGAATGCATTTTCAACAGAGTTTGAACTGAGGCTAAAGAAAATAATGGACAAAAAATGTTGGAATAATAATCCTTATTTCTTCAAATATGTACAAATTGCATCCACATTTACATTTACTTTCACAGAATTTGGACATAAATAAATTAATTTGCAGTCTCACATTCAGAACTAGTGGGTGCCTCCTCCTATTGCATGAAGCATTTCACCTGCATACTTCTGCAGTTCTGCAAAGCCATGTGCAAGTTGCTGCTTGTCATCAAAATTTCAGTGCCAAGTGTAATCCTTCTTGTGACTTGATTCTGGAAGAACTCGACTGAAACCAATCAAATCATGGAGTTTCCTCTACGAGAGAGATGTTTCCCACTGTGGCTCAGGATTGTTTCATTTTCTCTTTTTGCTACCAATCTCAGAAACACCTTGAATATTCACCACGTTCTTGGCTCCATTGAGAGACAACATTGACAATAAGTTGAGATTCATGTCATTATGCCTAATGTCCTTGACTATGAGGTCGTGGACCGAGGAATACTATTATGATGAGGTCCTAAGTCGTGGTTGTGAAATTATCAGAGAACACAAAACAAAAAATATTAATTTTTTTGTTGAGTACTTTTGGTTTGACACAAAATGAAAGGCGTGGAAATGACTTTTATATTAGCAGATGCAAGAGTTTGAAAAATAGAAAACTAGAATTCAAATAACCAGAGCTAGGAATCTGTTTGGGCGATTAATGTTATCTCATTCTGGGTTCATTAAAGCGCTTATGAGTGAGGATGACAACATTTCAATAGAGCATATGACAAACTGTACCACAACAATGAGACGTTGTGAGAGAGTGTAATGTTTGAACGTGCAGGTTAGGCGCAAATGTTTGACTGGTAGATTGGCAAAGGGAAACGACTAGCAGACTGACAAGGGGAAACACTATTATTCCCTAGCTTCCCATTGACTTTCCAGCACCAGACGAAGATGACAAAAGAGTTACAAGAAGAGGAAAAAATATCTAAATTGGGACCTGCGATTGATACCATGTCAGGCTAGAATGGTAACTCCCAAATTGATTATTTCCATTAACATAAACGTCAATATATACACTCAAAATGGTGATCCTTGGGATTCACATTCCAAGGTCTTTTCCTATTCTACCTTTTCTATTTACATAATACATAATTTCACCTAATCCCAGAGGATTAGGTGTCCAACATCTATCTTGATTTATGTACAAAAATGCATGTTTTCATATATTTGGAAATTAATTTGGCATTCTAGATGTTTTTTGATATATATTATATAATAATTATATTATATATATGGTCTCTTCTCAAAATGCTCCCACTTTGTGCAACCTTGAGTGTGAGAGAGCTGTCCTTTAATGCACTAGGAGGAGAAAGGTCAAGTGCACAAGTGAGAATAAATCAGCCAAAGAACAAGAGTGAGCCAACATTAGATATGGATGCTCGTAGGCTTAAACACTTGCATTAGATAGGCTTAGCTTGACGATCAAAAGATGATTTACAAATGAGGATTAAGGATAGAGGATGTGGCAATAGAGAAACATGTCCTAGGAATGTGTGGAGAGTCGAGACACATTGTAAATTTTAGGAAGTGTCATAGTGTAATTTTAGGGGTTGCCACTAGAGGGAGTTCCATCCAAAATCCTAAGAGAATAAAAATAAAACTATAAATATTTGAAAAGAAATGACAAGTCACAAACATAAAGAATGAAAGCATAAATATAAATATTCACATTAGCATTAGAATATGTGTGTGTGTATACTTTTTATAAAGCCATTCAGAAACAATTGTGAGATATGTTTTGATATCCCCCATTTTGGATGAGGTATGCCCGGAAGTCCTCCATAGAAGGAAAAAGTCTCCCCATTACACCCACATCTCCATGAATTTCCCCAAAAGGGGGATGTGGGGTAATATTGACCACTGACTTTCCCCATCCTTAAAATGTGGGAAGCATGTAGGGCATGCATTATCATGTAACACATGTATTTTTCAATAGAAAAATAATTGTATTGCCTGCTTTATAAAGGCCAATTTGGTTCTGTTTAAGTGTAATCATTTTCCATTGTATCACCTAGATTCTAATAAACCATGACAAATTTTGGTTGTGCAATGACTCATGAGTATTGTGAATCTATGATGAATCAATGAACAATTGTATCCTTATCTGTAAACATTAAATGTATACATTGTTTCTATGCATGGCATTTATAATTGAGTATGGACATACATGCATACATATATAAATTTATTGCTTCCCCATTGCCTATAATTTGAAAGTGGTGTTTCAGAAATCCATGCCAATATTAGGAGAAATCTTATCAAGAACCAAGCTGAAGAGTTCAACTAACAAAAGATAAAATATTGTAAAAAAACAAGAAAAAAATTTCAGTACAATTTGCAACATTGACAAATCTGAGGAATATCTTACCCAAATAACAAGGCTTTGTTGTCCCTGAGGCAAAGACATGTCTATTGGACGTCTTCCACTAATTAGTTCCAAAAGAACTACTCCAAAGCTGAAAACATCAGATTTTAAAGAAGCCCTTCCCATCATTGCATATTCAGGAGCAAAATATCCAAATGTACCTAGTAATTTTGCTGGTGAACTTGGTTGACCATTAAGATCAACACTTGTGATTGTCTTTGCAGTGCCAAAATCAGCTACCTGTACAAAATCAATCAACATTTTACATTGTCACATAAAACGCTAACTCATCATATCTTCCATCAACCATGGGAACTGTTCCAAACAAGTTAATTTTTCAACTGAAAAATTAAGGCAGAAAGCATGCATATTTATTCTCATCTTATTTAACCAAGAGGCCAAGAGAAGGTACACTGACCCGCATGGCAGAGTAATAAAATGAAAGAAGTATACAATGGACTATACTGTAATGACCCATTTATAGTAAATTAAAATGTATGAAATTAAATAAATTAATTAAATAAATTAAAAAATTAAAAAAAATTAAAAATTAAATCATTAAAATAAATAAATAAACTTTATTTCAAATTAAGATATGCAAATAAAATAAAATCAGTTTTTGTTTATAAAAATCAACACGTACCATAATTTGGACACGGAGATGGAGGAAGTCGGTAAATGGATACTTATAAGAAGGAAGGGACGGTTGGAGGCAGAGGAGGGCAGAAGGAGGAAAATTTGTACACAGAGTTTATCATCAGGAACAATTGAGCCTTGTTTCTTATGAAGTTCTGGGCACGGGGGAAAGTTTGCATCAATTGAGAAGCATACTGGACATGCTGGACTAAGTATCTAGGTTATACACAGTTTGGCTGGGTGGTTTCGGTTTTTTGGTAACGGGAGCGAGAGTTAGAGTAATTCTGAAGCCTCTTCATCCACAGGAAACTAGGTAGGTACTTCTCATTAAGTCAATCAATTTGACATATGAAATTTTGCTAAATTTTAATGTAGGGTCATGAAGATTTCATATTCTGTTCACAGGGAATAGTTGTTTAAATTATTTACAATTCTTAGATTTCATATGATTTCATATTCTATTCATAGGGAATAGTTGTTTAAATTATTCACAGTTCTTACATTTGGTATCAGAGCCATGTTCAAACTCTCGGATCTGTTAAGTCTGTTAAGATAGCGTTGCCGATCTAAAACAAAGAACAAAGAGTCAAAAAGTCTATGATAAAATATTATAGAAAACCTTCCATTACAAACATAATGAACTCTGTCTAAAGGAGTAGTGATAGCAAGTGCTTCACTGCTGCAAATGCATCTTTTGACTGAAGAAATGCAACTAAAACTGCTTCATTACTAAAATACTTCTGTTTTCAGATGACTTTGAAAAGAGTCCTTATCCTGGAAAGGTAACTTCGTATCCGAAAAGAAGAGAAGTGATTAGTTTACATGTGCATAATTGTGATTAGTTTACATGTGCATGCTTTACCCAAGCATGGCTTTAGGCCAAGCAATACTTTCCTTAAACACTTGACTACCCCATGACAAAATTCTTCAGAAGCCTCAAGGTGACAGCAAAGCCCTAGAGGTTAATTTCCTTATTATTATTGACATCTGATCTATTGTTGTTAATGTGCATCGCCGCAATAGCTCCTCTAGACACAATAAAACACCTTCAGCTACACCATCTCTTCTTGAATTATTTATACAATCCATGCCTGATCACAACTGTGCTTAGTCCTTCAAGCATGAAATTGATTTTTCTGATCTCAAAGTGGTCTTGTTTCTTTCTACTAGAAGTTTGAATTCTTGCCCAGAAATTTGCCATTGCCCAACAAGTAACCCGAACACTTACTATGAAAATTTTCTTTGCTTCCTGAATCTCTGCAGCTATTGTTGCTTGTTTGTTGACTGCTTGAGACTCCTGCAGCCCCCAACTTCTTGGTGGCTACCTCGTGGCTTTACATGCTTCCTTGCTGGTTCCTGATGGCTGCTCGACGATCATGGACTCGCTGTTTCTTGGTGGTTGCAGCTTGTGCAACTGCCTGTACTCCTAGAACTTTCTACCTGAGACTCCTGGTTACTGTTCTTGTTGTCAAAAGACCACCACAGCCGATGCCTAGTTGCTGCAATTCACAATGCTACCAGTGTATGGATTAATTCTGAAAGACTGGAAACAAAGGGCATGAACAGCAATGCTATATAACAACATTTTTTTTACATAAGTCCGCTAGTCTCTAAAGGCCCAGACGTCAATAGAAGAAATGATCCACGAAGTATGCAATCGTGTTATTGTGGAAACGCGCCAAGGAAATAGTTTTATTTTAAATTAAGGTTCAGGTGTCAAGTGATGAATTAAGGTTTAAACAAATATGATATATCATACGTATATATATGGATATATATATATTATATATATATATTAAACAACATAAACATTAAATTATAGATGAACAATATAATTTATGTTGTTAATATATTATATATATATATATTAAACAACGATAAAACATAAATTATAATTTGACACAATATTAATTTATGTGTAATATATTATATTATAAATATATAGCGGTGCATTGTGCATCAGTTATATATACACAGTTTATATGCATCGTACGTAGTTTATAAAAAAATCTGAATATTGTTTATATATATCGTTGTATATATCATACGATATATTCACCATATTAAATATGCGATATGAAATTATAAGTCATCCATGGTAAAAGGACGAAATGTTGGGCGGGGATTTCAACCCACCGATCTCCCCATCGTATACACACCTTCGACCGCTGGCCTTTCCATATCGAAATAATTAAATAAGTTCTTTGATATATGAGAACCGAGAAACCAATGACACAGTATTGATCTTACAGAAACTTTTGACCTTTTGATCCGAATTCAAACGCGCTAATCCACTGCGCTATGCGGTCCATGTTACTCGCATCTAAATTCCTCTGTCAAGGGACTCCCGTCCTGTGCCATTGGGCACGACAACCATCACTTTCTAATTGCAAAGAGTGTGCAGTGGCTGGGAGCCAGGTTTTGCTCGATGGGTATAGCTTGGTAAGGCTTGACAAGGGATTTTGTTAAGTTATGGTATGTTCTATGCTAGAGCAATTTATTTAAATTTTCATAGTTAGCAATCACATCAGCATTAGGATAAACTGTAGATAGAACATAAATATAAATCGCAAAAGACAAGCCAAGGCAAGAGGACACAAGATATGGCGCGAGCCAAGGAAAAACCCCACAATGTGTGGGGAAACCCTTTGATCAAATCTTCTTTTATCTTCAAAGTTCAGCAGAGAAAGCGAGAGAGTACATTTACAATAGAAGTCAATACTTTGATTTATGATATCTATAGAGATCAGTTGAAGACATATTGCTTCAACTGATTCTTTAAGGTGACTTCTTCACCTATCATAGTCCTGCCTTTCATCCATTTGCTTTACCATACACGCTGTGGCTCTTCAAGACCAACATATCAATCCTCCTTTCTGTTGCTGCTGAGGTACAGTGGTAACGTTCCTTCTTTTGCCGAGATTGTCTCCAGGATCATGATACCCATCAAGTTACAGTTCTCATTGAGGTTTCATATTACTGTACTTCTACTTAACCACAAGTGCTGAGCCATTGTACTTATCACCAAGACTGCTATAATGATACCATCTATGACTGGTATGCCGAGACTGTAATATGCTGGGAGAGAATGTTGAGAAAGAGATGGTGACATGTCTAGACTACAATCATTCATTGTTGCAATTCTTTATGTGCGAAAGTTAAGACTCCAACTCACTGCGGTGACACCATCCACTGCTCCATGAGTTTGTGACTGCACCTTAGACCGAAATGGTGCATTCAAACCCTACTGCAGCTCCTTTCTTCGTGACTGTGGCTCCTGCGGCTTTCCTCTTTATGACAATGGCTCAGTGCAGTGCGTATATAGTCATGACAATGTATAGACTGTGAATATCTTCAATACTATGCGTATGACAGCGTATATACTGTGAATATCTTCATTGCTATGCGTATATATATTCTACATTGTTGTGCGTATACTGTGTATATTTTCATTGCTGTGCGTATATATATTCTCCATTGATGTGCATATACTGTGTATATCTTCATTGCTGTGCGTATATATATATATATATTTTCCATTGCTGTGCGTATACTGTGTATTTCTTCATTGCTGTGCATATATATATTCTCCATTGAACAACGTATCAGGGTATCACATGAACAGAACTGCGTCTCTATGCCTGCGGTTCTTTCTTGACTCAGTACATTACCAATGCGGCTATCATGTATGCATGTGGCTCTATCTCATACTTGCTCTCTCTACAGCAGCTACCTTTTATGACTGCGGCCTGCGTAGATAAGCCTTGCGTATACGAGCTTATTTAATCAACGTGTAAGGCTCCAAGGACAGCAATATTAAGGCATCCCTTGACTGCGGCTTGGTTCTATCTAAACTGCGGCTAGGGCATCATACACTTAGCCCAATGTATTCTAAAGTGTCTCTCCTTCTCCAAAAACCCAAGACATGGAGAGGAGATCACATGAGGAGTGTGTCTTGAAATGACTTCAAGTCCTCTATATTTATACCAAAACATATATGATGAATAGTCACGACGTTTGGGCTACCTGAGCCTACGTAAGAGCTAGTCGGCTTGATAATAATTACATAAACAAAATAAATTCATATCTCCATAAATACTTATCGGAATCGGATGATCTTTGGATCAATCCTACACCTCTCGA
>APFE030435156.1:0-12305 GCA_000404065.3 Pinus taeda | reverse complement strand
ATCGACTCATTTATTCACATGGCTAGAATCGTACCAATTCGGGAAGTAGAGATGAAGACCCTGGATCTAGTTTCCACGATCCAGGCTGCGAGGAGTTTTGTATTCATTATGTTGTAGACCAATCATAAACAAATGGCTGCATCCATACTGTGTCTGCACGAGTCTATAATTATGATGTATTATGAAATCATTCTTGTACCAAAGTAGTTAGTCCAATAGTTAAAGTTTTGATCTGAGTATGGGAATGCCTACCTCAGTATGATATGATCTTATACATGTATTTTGTGTTGAAAATTGCAGGTTCTGACCGGGCTCTCCACAAGATGATCCTCGAAATGATAAAGTACTTCACCCTTCCTATATGACTTAACACCCATATCTATTACAGGGTTCGTACTTTAGGGGGCAATCTGTTACACTGAAATTTGTCACCATGACTATCTGCAGTTAATATGGCTCCATCAATAGTCATATTATCCTCCTTGTCAAGCCTCATACCTCTGCTCTTCATGTCAAAACTCAAAAAGAGAGAAAGTCACTTAAAAACATGTTTATCTCTGGATACGCAGGTTCTCTCTACCTTGCCTGCGTGTACGCACTCCAAACACACTATGCCTGCGTACTTGTACGCTCTGTAAGCCAAAGGATGGGTGCGTACCCCTGTAAAGGTCAAAAGGCGCGAGTTTCATCTTTAAAAAGTTACTTGTGGTCACTTCTAGAGCCTTCTAGAAGAGTTTTTGACGTGTATTGAGCGCCTCCAGATGGTTCATGCACCCCTATGATAGAGGAGCTTATCCCATCAAGAGAGGAGCTCCCCATCCAAAAGAGGGAGTATCCCATTGATGTTGGAACTGAATAACCTCTTCTAGAATGCTATAAATACAGGCATTGGGCCAAAGGAGGGGAGGTTGAAAGCTGAACATTCTATAGGGTAAATGCTGCTGGAATTAGGACTTCCCTTTGTTGACTTGTGAGGAGAGATCACTATCCTTCCTTGTTGCCATAGTGGGAGTGGGTGAGCTTGTCAAAGTAGAGGAAATCTCTTGCTGGACCCTGGGAGGAGCTTGCACAACACCAAGGCTCAGGTTGTAATGGTTCCTTTGATTATTTAATACAAATAAGTCCATTCTTCTCAATGATTTGTTAATGAATTATTTCATGCATTCCTTGGTCAGTATGATAGATATGCTTTGTTTTACAATGAATATTCAGATGCTATGTAATCGTTTGCCTTGTTAGTGTATGCAGGTCTGAAGGTGAAGGAGGAGCTCATCCGGATCAACAAGACTGGACTACTACAACAAGCATTGGACCTAAGGTAAGATCGAGAACATTTGAATTCTTGTAAAATGATGTGTATCTAGAGCAGGATAGCTCTTATTTGGTTTGTTTGTCATTAGAGAGTCTTAGACTCCTAGGAAGGTTAGATTTGTCCGCAAGTATAACTCATTCCGTGTGACAACAGCTCTGTTATATTTGATTTATGTTAGACTGAGTAATATCATTCTCTGAGACAGAAACATCGTATTGACTCTGCAATGCATTGATGTTCCTTTAATTGTTGATACGACATTGTTGTTCTTTACAGAATACTATTTTTGTTCAACTACAGAGTAACTGTGCTGTAACATTCATAAGTTGGTATTGTTGTATTCATCTATGGTTTACATTTGATTGCGATTGCTGTTCAACTGACATTGTTATTCCATTATGAATTACAGTCATATTCTTTACAAATAAGATTTATATTTGCGGTATCAGAATCAGATTAGTGTTTTCTCAATATTAAGGTGTGCCATGTGTGCTATTTATCTTGGTTTATCGTGCACTTGCATTTGGCTCTGAGTACTATTCTATGTTTCATTGCTAATCAGTCGTTGTTCTATTTCCGTGTGTTGTCTGAATTACCCTTAGAGTAAAGAGTGCTACCTGATTTCTATAGGATACAGTTGTTGCGTTTATTTCTGAAGATTAAGGTGTTGTTGTTCATAAGAATTAGTTGTTGTTCTATTTCCTAGTTGCTGTTCCATTTCCTAGTTGTTGTTCCATTTCTTGATTATTTGTGTTATCACTGCTTTGGTGTGCAGAATGTTCTAAAACTGTAGTGGGCATTGACATTTGCTGTCTAGTCCCTAGATTGATGATTTTTTCTTTGATTATCTTTAGTTACATCAGTTTATAAAGGGATTAGTTACCGTTACTGGACCCTTAACTGATAAATTGCTTAACTTCTTGAATGCATGATTTCAACTTTAGAATGCTTTACTGTAAGTAGATCTTGTTTTAAGCATCCGTTTACTCTTGTATTTTGAGCACTATACTACTAGCATTACTCTAACAAATGACAGCCTCAAACTGAGACACTCTTTGAAATAGCAAAACGTTCCTGGATTGACAAACTAATGTAAGGTAATTAGAGGTGAAAAAGACCCTTTTTACGACTCGACAGATGATACCGTCACCCAAGAGAATGAGAACAATGCCATTCAAATGCTTTCCGTAAACACAAACATCGATGAACATGGGGGAAATCTACCCGTTCCTTTACCACAGGAAGGAAGTTTGTCACAGATTTATCCGGCCATTTATTTGGTCCCACCTCCAAGCAATCTAGTCATTTCCTTCAATTGGATCTACTAGTAAGACCCCATCTACCATCTAATGTACCATTCCAAATCATAGTAAAATTTTACAGAATGATCATGGTTGGTACTATCATAGATGAAGGGGCTTCTGTGAGTATCCTTTCCTCAAATACATGGAAAGTGCTTGGCTCACCATCGTTTCTGCTTGAGATGTGAAATTTGACAGGCTTCGACAAAGGAACCAGTCAACCATTAGGGATCCTTCCAAGTTTTCCTATAACTTTGAGAAGGAACACCATTCATCTAAACGTAATGGTAGTCCAAGGACCTTTAGATTACAATCTACTCCTTGGGCATGAATACATTTATAGCATGGGAGCTATTGTTTCCTCACTCTTTCGAGTGATGTGTTTTGCACATGAAGGCAGAGTTGTCCAGCTGGTAGACCAGCTTTCATTCCCCGGATCACACATAGCTAATAGTCAAGTGCCATCCCTATCTAGTCTTTTTGTGCAAGGAATGTCTCATCAATCTCCAATTCGTCCACCTGATGAGCGTGAGAGATTCAGTGATTGTGATTGAAACCCAAGAGGCATGCACCCTGGTCTGCTTCGGCAGGAAAACCCCAGATATAAGATAGATTTCCACGTAGGAATATGACTAGTCTGACTATCCTATCTGTTTTGGGAAATGGATCAGACTGGAGAAAGGTTCCTCCATGAGGAAAGAAAGACTTCAAATAAAATCATTTACACATAGCTATGCAAGTGATAATCAGTTCTTTCCTCTGATGAATGATGTTGAATGTTTTGTATCATAATTTTGGACATGTTGCAACAAGATGCAGAAGTAGAATGGTTCAATCTAATAATCGTCACATAGAAAAGATCATCAGCTTCAAGTTACTTTAAGGGATATTGTTTTTCTTGAAATATGTTTGGTCACAAAGCCATTCACTGCTTTAGAAGGAATATGAAACTTATAAGATGTTATGCTTGTAACAATTTTGGGCATATATCAAAATAATGCAGGAGAAAAATTTGGCCAACATACCAAAAGGAGCAAACATCATCACACTTCAAGGTATGGAAGAAGAAGGAAGTACAACCAGAAATATGTGGCATAGCTCAGTGTATAGACAGAACAGACCCAAGAGATATTAAGAGTATGAAATTTTAGTATCCAAATTCTCTTACACAGTTATCATGAAGACAAGTCACGTATATACATGAATTCAAAGCTACATAGTCAGGTATATGTTGGTTTGATGAAGAAGCTGTGGGACAGACTCAGGAAAAGGGGTCTAATATGGTTCAGTCAATTATCAATTATATTTTATGTTCTCATTGATGATGATTATAGTCTGTTGATGATATGTAGAAGTGATTTTGACCCTCATAAGTTGTTGATGACTTGATATATAACTAGTTGATGATGATGCCTTGATGATATTTACTGATAATGAAATGATCGAATCTGGCAGTAAATAGTTGGCACAGGTTCAGGGGGAGAATATGCTATGCTTCTAATAATGCATTGTTGGCATTATGTTTAGAAGGTTGACCTCTTATCTCCTTGTTGATAATTTCAAATTTAAAGTTCCCTACCTCATCTTGTGAACTAGATTCACCTTCAACAGTTTCATGAAAACCAAGACCAGATTTGATGGCAGGAGACCTTTAACTACTAAGAATATCATCCAAAATCTTAGTACTATCTAGAAATCGTAAAATTTTATTCTTTTCTTCTAATTTACCTTTTAGGATATTTACCTCAACCTGATAGTTTTCTTCCTTTTCAAGATACTGCTTTTTCATGGTTTCTTAAACTTTTCTTCCTTCTTCTACTTGTTGCCTTAATTCAAGAACTTGATTTTCTTGTTCTTCAAATGCTTGGAGTATTTCTTCATTACGCTTATTTGAATTTTTGATATCTTCTTTTAGAGAAATGACCATAGCTTCAAGACCTTCACAGTAGCTGGTTCTTTTCATAAGTTCCTTGGTTGTTGTGTCCTTTTCATTCACTTCATTTCTCAATGACGTCACTTCATCCTATAGCCTTTGACTTTGATCTTCCTTTTCTTTGTATTGCTTCTTTATTTTATTTGCTTTCTCCAGTTGGGATTTTAACCTGGTAACTTCTTCTTTGTAGGCACATTCCCTTTTATTAATTAGATCTTTTTGATCTCTAATTGTGTCTGTGAGCCTTTTAAATTCTTCCTCTTTTTGATTTCTTTCTCTTTCACCCATAAGAGAAAATTCAGTTGTTTCGCTGTCACTTTCATTATCTTCAAATGAATAGAGAAATGTATCACCATAGGACAACAAATTCATACATGATAATTATTTTTCTTGTTCATTTTCATTTTCAGGTGATTCTGAATTTGAAGAGTTGCTTCCACATAATCCCCAATCGTCTCTCCCACTGTCACAGTTCCTTTGAGATGCCTTCATCTTTTGAGGTGCTTTCTTCTTTAGCTTCTTTCCCATTGTTTCTACGAATCTCCTTCAAGAGATCAAACTTCTTCCAAAGGACCTGCTGTGATACCAATTGTTGGAAATAATACTAAGAGGGGGGGTGAATCAATATCAACAAATCAATAACTTTTTCATTTCCATAATCAAATTTATATACACTACATCAGAGAAGGGAACTCGCATGTGCATGCAGATGTTCTTAAGGCAACCAGCATATATCCAGTGAACATATGATTCAGTTAATTCATCATATGTTGATCTTTAATCAGTGGATCAGTACTTTATTAAACATTAGAGAGTAACCATGTGCAGTAAGAACATGTAGGTTTTAACCCCGTACAGAAATTACGTGCATACGAATTCTAAAACATAGAAAATAAACAATGCGATAACATAACACATAAAACAAATATACACAGAGATTTTCCCGTAGATACCAAAAGTGGGACTACCATCTTGATTTTTCATTATGTTCCTTTCGATGTTATAATACATATTTATACATGCCGAAGCATCCAATACCATGGACTAAAAACCATTGCGTCCAATACCATGGACCAAAAACCATCACGTCCAAAAACATGTGCGAAAATCATGCACAAAACCATAGGTGGGTCCACCCATCCTAACATAGGGTCCAAAACCAAAATTTTCCGAGGCGCTGCCCCGGACCCCATAAAGTGGGGTTACGGGTACGCCTCAAACCCCCTGTCACCCCCCCTACTACACAGTCGACACAACAAAGGGGGGCTCTGCTCCCCCTCTAACCCACCGGTTAACTATGTGGGCTAGTCGTGGAAAGAATATAACACAACCCAACATAATAGAATAAACCATCACACATAAGCAACACATATGAACACCAAGATTTAAGGTGGAAACCCTATGTGGGTCAAAACCACCTGCTATTGTCGTCTCTATCTTCTTTTAATAATAAGAAATCTATTTACAATATTTTACTGGTGCAGACTCATACCAGTACACAATTACCCACCTGTAGAAGTCTACAACCTTCTCTCCTTCTCCATCTTCTACTGGAAGGGAGCTACAATCCCCTAGCTCTTGTACTAGCTGATATGTTTACTAGTACGTAGGCACCAACCTACAGAAGGCTCCAACCTTCACTCATTTTCCAGCTACTACTGGAAGGGATCTCCAACCCCCTGGCTCTTTTACTGGTCGATATGTTTACCAGTACGTAGGCGCCAGCCTACAGAAGTCTATGACCTTCTCTCTTCCTCCAGGGACCACGTCTCATAAGTTTCCAGACTAGATACTCTTGGAACACATCACCACAATCTGAAGGCCTCGTTTCATCAAATTTTTATGCTAGACCCATTAGTAACATTGAAGCTCAAAATCAATCACCACTTCAATACAACCATCAAATACATCTGCATCAACCAATCACTGAAACCCAATCAATCTCTGATATAAATGAAACCCAATCATAAATCTCTGATATAACTAAAACAATCAATCATTGAAACCTCTGAACCTTTGACACAACTGAATCAAACAATCACCAAGCCTCTAACAGAACTGAATCAACCATTCATTCAAGCTTAATTAAATTCAACCATTCAACTAGAATAGGTAGATCATTGTAACCAATACACTGATCTAAACCCATAACACTGCATCAACAACCAGAACTAACTATAACCTCAAAAGTCATGTGTCAGAATGTATACGCTCCTTTAATGAAGCAAACTTGTTTTTATACACTACTTCCTTTAGTCCAACCTGTGTATATCTCTAAAGATACTGAATCATAAAACTTCTGAACCTCAAACTGTACCAATTAGTGACATTCTAAAGATCTACTCTCATATTATAGAGTTCTAAACATATAACAACAAGGATCACCATTCCTTCTCAATCAATCAATCAATCAAACTCAATTTCCTTATACATTCAGTTATTCTTTCAGATCTAAGAAAAAATCATTGAAAAATAGCAGTAATACAGTAGCAAAAGAGCAGTATTACTCTGATAGATCAGTCATCCCTGAACATCAAGATTTTCTTTTACATACGCTACTTGGAAGAGTCAAACCAGTGTGTATATGCACCTTCACCAAAGTGAACCAGTGTATATATCTGCAAATACTTAATTATAACTTCGTTGCAATTCCAAACTTCAGACATACCCAGATCATCATATATAAAGGATAAAACATGCGTTAGAAATCAGATCTAGCCTATCCATTGTCAGATCACATAATGATAATTCATTATGATCTTGATCCATCATTAGATCTCACCCATTATCAACCACATAGGTGCATCCTTAGTTCAGATCAAGAAAAGCATCAGAATCCCATAACCTGCATATTTAATCTAACACTTCATAAGATATTCAATACTTGCACACCTTTGGCCTAATGATCTCCTCCTCCTTATATAGTTTTAGGCCTTTCTCAATACCTTGGAACAAAACCACTTAGGACCAATACCTTGGACCAAATACCTCAGACCAATACCTCGAACCAAATACATCAGACTAATACCTTGGACCAAAACCTTGATATGTGCTTTTCCTTCTGTGAAAGTGCATGTATATGTATACGCTTCTTTTTTTCTGTTAACTCGTGTGTATACACTACCTGGACAAAGCGAACCAACATATACTTCTTAAACTACTCTCTTTCTTCAATTTCTTGATTCTGATCTGTAATCCTTTGTTTCTTCATCCTATTCTTTTCTACCATTACTTTGTTACCTTTGAATAGACTTGTTATAATGTGATTTTCCATATTACTTCTGAGATGATTCCTTTGAACTACCATGCACTTTGTCACATCTGTAAACACAACTACCATGCATTCTGTCACCTCTGATATCGCTTCTGTAGATTCATCTACTTACCCTATACAAGTGAGTTGTTCTGCTACAAGTGGGTTGCCATCAAGTACAACACATGCATCATAATGCCAATAATATCCCCCTTTGGACTTGATGGCAACCATGTTGGTGTTGATTACTGCAAGCTGTAGAAACTATTAGAGATAACAAGCAACACCAAAATACTCTCCCCCTTTGACGTCAAGGGCAAAGGGCGGGTCAAGTTATTCTCCTGATTTGATATCAAAGGTAAAGGGCTGACAAAAATGAAGACTTTCATATCTGAATAGCTGAATATGAACATTGATCATGATCCCCCTAGGAACATGCTAAATTTTTTGATTAAAATCCCCCTTTTTACATGATGAGATGCACTATACCATCCATGCTCCCCTTGAGCACATGAAAATTCTGCAAAAATATTTTCCAAAAGAATAACATGACTTTACAACTCAACTATGTGAGTATGACCTTCCTATCACCAATGAATCCTACATACATCAATCTCCCAACCAAGTGGGGATATACAAAATTTGACTCCTCTGCCCAACCAAGTAGGGATATACCAATTGATTATACATGGCTGAAATATATAATTATTACATCATCCTTCCCATGCATAGTGGGGGTAAAAATTACATCATATGACCAAGAGGACTTCACTAAAAGACTACAACAGATAGATACATATTACATCATGGATATTTAAATGACCTTTACATTGAATGATATTTATAACTGAGGCCAAAGATCTAAAAAATACCATGATAGTCATCATCAATTATCATACACCATGTATGATCTGCACCACAAGCATTTGTCAGCAATATCTAGACCAACAACCTGTATATGTCCATCATTAGTTCCCAAGATATGACCATGTAAGTATCACCAACCAATCACAAAGTATGTTGCATATAGATATCAACTCATCCTCTTGATCTCATCAGGATCAACTTTCTTTGTTTCCTTAGTAGAAAGAGCCTTATCATAACCTTATATGTCATATCTCCAAGTAGTAACACAAAATCATTCACATAATATCATATTCATCATCTATGATCATAGCATCATCATTAAGAACTGCATGATATTTCCAAAAGAACCCTCAATATATCAACCATGTAACATCTCTTGGAAACAACCCACATTTGATAATCATCAACCACAATAATCAACATATGTGAGTATCAAGCCTATCATAAAGTAAGAAGTCATCATCATTATGTGACTAAGTAAGCCATGTCTCCAAATGGATATGGAACTTGTAACAACACCACTCTCTTGGCTAACCAACAATATCTATCAATATGCAACTTAAGTAATCATCCATGTATCCAATCATAATGTGTATCCAGCAATATGTATCTAGAAAACCATGAGCTCATAGTCGTTTGTCAATATTTCTTGATACCATCAACAGTAGCAATCCTTAACCATGTGAGAGCTAAGAACTATAGGAATCCTACATCATAATTGCACCATATGAACTTTATGCATCTTTGAAGGCATGATGACATCAACATAAAAGGAATGAGTGACTCATCATCAAATAACTCAAGCTTTGACTTCTCCTTGTCCTGTAAGCAACATACCATATGTACTGTATGCATCATCAAAAAGGTTATACACAATCATCCATAAATCAGATTTGAATAACAACTAGGTGGCTCAAGTAATATAATTATCATCTGAGATTTCATCATATGCAACTCATGGCTACAGCATAGCATGATGTATCATTTAAACACTTCGGAAACATAAGTACCAAAAGACTTCTAAACATAATGCCAACAATGCATTATTAGAAGCATAACATATTCTCCCTCTGAACCTGTGCCAACTATGTACTGTCAGATCCAATCATTACATATCAATAACGATCATCAAGGCATCATCATCAACTAGTTATAAATCAAGTGATCGACAAATTATGAGGGTCAAAATCACTTCTACATATCATCAACAGACTATAATCATCATCAATCAGAACAGAAAAGATAATTGATAATTGACTGTACCATATCAGACCCCTTTTCCTGAGTCTGTCCCACAAATTCTTCATCAAGCCAACATATACGTGACTGTGCAGCTTTAAACTCACGTATATATATGACTTGTCTTCATGATAACTGTGTATGAGAATTAGAACACTGAAATTTCATACTCTCAGTTTCTCTTGAGTCTATTCTATTTGTATACTAAGCTATGCCACATATTTTTGGTTGTACTTCCTTCTTCTTCCATACCTTAAAGTGATCTAGGTGGATATTGGTGGCCACCTGCCAAGTCCACTTGGACCCCCACCATTGTTTCTTTTAGCTTTTCAGTTTCCTTAATTGTACCACAATTTACTATTTTTAGCAGTTTTTCGGGTCCTCAAATTTCGGAGCCATTTTGAGGGCCTAAAAAACGTTTTTTTGGGAAAACTGGGAGCAACATGGGTCCATGGACTAATGTTTCTCTCCCCAATGTTGTAGTTCTCAGATAGATCTTTCTAATGAGATATTGTGCACGTCAAATAGGGATCATATGCCAAAGTTATGACCCCGGGAAGTTGATGCACCAATTTACCCAAACGGGGCCCACAATTTGGCGTTTCATATTCTAGGGTTAGGTTTTTGGATGTTTAGGTTTTTCCATTGTTTCTCCTTAATAAATAGGCCTTTGAGCCTCATTGTAACATAGTTCAAAGGCATGTAGCCACCACATCTTTTCTCAGAGATATGCTACCATTGCCCTCGCTGGTTTATTTCCATTGTTGTTTGTAAGCATATTTTAGTATTTTACATTAATGAAATGAAGTATTATTTATGCTCCATTTATGTGTTTATGGTTAGCTCTGTAATTTGTTGCATTCTTGTTTAAATCTAGATCAGTGGTATTAGAGTGGTCTTGTTTTTCTCTGCTTTTCTTTGCATGTCCCAACGAGGTCGAGATATAAGGAGTTAGGGCTTGAATTGGTCAAACCTTTATAAGACCAGCCTCACAAATCCCGACAGCCTCCCATGAAGGATGAAAAGAAAGACGAGGGGGTAGGAGATCCTATCAAAATCTTGCTCGAAGAAGCCCTCGAGCGACAAAGGAACACGATGATGGACAACTTTGCCCAGATCCTTCAGTAGCTACCCAAGGGTGACGCATCACCTTGCAATAGCTACTCTGGAAATGCCACACCGTTTAAGGTACAAGTTAATTTTGAAATCCCCATATTTGAGTGTCAAATAAACGCAGATGCTGTCAATAAATGGTTAAATTTGCTAGAGGGTTATTTTTTTGTTCATGATTTTTCCAGGGGAAAAGATTATTTTTCTCTTCTCAAAGTAGCCCCCCATGTCAAGGACTGGTGGGAAACCTACTGTGAGCAGAAGGATGAAAGTACAGGCTCACTATTTTTAGCCACAACCACTTGGGATTCATTATAGGATGCCATCAAGGAGTAGTACTACCCTGTCAGAAGCTATGAGGATCAATACATAAAGTGGACCATGCTGCGGCAGGGAAGGGACCAAGACGTGCCAGAGTTTACCAATACTTTCCGTACCCTTTGCATAAATTTGAGTATCAAGGATTCAAAGCAGCATTTGGTACTCAAATACCATGGCTGCCTCCACAAGTACATCTAAGAAGAAATAGAATTCCTGAACATCCCCTCGCTTGGCATGGCATACCGATATGCTGTCAAGGTTGAGCAAAAATATAAACAAAAGAAGTGAGACTTTGGATCTGCGAATCCGAAGCAAGGGAAAGGTGCCCCCAAACTGTAGAACAAAGGAAAAAGCCAAGGTAGGGCAGCCCATGACAACTTGCCAAAAATGCAAGCAAAGAACAACACCGTGAAGCCGAAAAAGGACATGAGAAAGTGGTGTGAGTTCCATAAGAGCTCCACTCACAACACAAGTGAGTGTCTGGCCAAGCAGTCATTGGTGGCCAAGCTAAAGGTTTCAGAGTCAAATGCATGTTTTTACTCTGAATCGGAACCTGACAAGCGGAATGACAAAGGAAAGAAAATTATCAATGTGGAGCCCAATGCCACCGTTGCCACCATGAAGATCCAAAAGGAGGAGCCTGAAGATCTAGAGGAGGAGGAGTGTCTCTTCCACTCCCAGATGTGGGTAAAGGGCTCCCCACTATAGTTCATTATCGATAGTGGGAGCCAAAAGAACCTCATTTCGGTAGAGGTCATGAAGCAGGTTGGCTTACAGACCACAACACATCCACAATCGTACAGCATCAAGTGGCTTCACCAAGGATGGGATCTTCGTGTGAGCCAGCAGTGTCACCTTCCATACAACATCAAGCCCTTCATGGATAAGGTATTGTGTGACATTGCTCCCCTTGAAGTTTGTGATGTATTATTAGGACAACCATACTTGTGGAAGCGACATGTTGTGTAT